>JAFFZH010012818.1:0-64935 GCA_018420115.1 Euura saliciscinereae
AAAAAAAAAACTGACGCCAGTTTATTTTTGCTGAAATAAAAAATATCGAGACGTATGAACCACGTCAGGGTTTTACGATTGAACTCATACATTAATGCAAAGCTGGACATGATCGAGCAGTGGAACAAACGACTGTAGGGGGTATAAAGTTGGGATCGATTTCTTGATCTCTCAGAGCGAATTGCCTACCGGCGATGGGAAGGAATAAGAGAGGATATACGCTATGGCGAGGTTTAATCTATGTTCGCATAGTCGAGCCGAGGAGGCACCACGATACGACTATTTAGCATTTAACAGAATCGATCTATCGCATCTTATTCAGTCGCATCTCCGGGCTCTGCAACCGATTGAGCAGCAGCACCGGCAGCACCAGCAGCGGTACAACAACCATCGTTGACTCTTAGGTACTTTCGACTTTCCCCGCTTGTCATGCGGCGCGCCGCGACGTTTGCTCCCTCATACCTAACCGGCAGTACCGCAGACTGTCCCCGAGATCATCTCGCCTTATAAAGAAGACCGGGGACGCGATTAACGATAAATCAAGCCATCTGCCCAAACCCGGTCGCTACTGGGTTCAGGCGAGAATCGAGATAGATTTCCAAAATGTTCTCAATAGGGAATATCGACCATTCGACCATCTCCGTCACAACATCTTCCACATTGTCGACAATCTCAAGGAGAAAAATACTAGTCCTGCATGTATGTCACATAATTGTACATCATCAATGCGATCTGGATTTAACAGCTAACGATTCAAGGATCTGATGATCGAGCGAGTGAAAGTATGTTGGCCACTGGTCAGGGGAAACAGGGGATCTGAATTTTTTTGTCTTCCTCGGGCGGAAATATTGATCAATGGAAATAGTGGCGAAACTTGTAACGAAACGAATTTCAGTCAGAAAAAGTCAGGGAATTTTTTTTTTTACTCTTTGTGACTGAGAATTTGATGTTTAATTAGAAATTCTGAACAATTGGAGAACCGAATTTTACGGAAAGTGGATCGACGAAGATAGAAAGGAGAAAAAAAAACAAAGTTTGTGTTAGGCAAGCCCCGTTACGCGCCCTAACCCAGAATCTCTATGCTCTACAGGCTCCAGGCTAGGATGCGCGCTTTATCGAAAGCGCGAAAGCTAACCTTTCCATAACTATCTCGTCTGTAGTCGTACATCAACGGTAACGTCGCCGCGACCAATTTACCTGGCGACCTCTTCGCCGACCTCTTCCCTAGTCACCGCGTGCCTCTTTATACCTCCCTCGCGTATCTCGTACGTATCTTGTTCGCGGTTAACGCAAACTACGGAATGACGCAAACCCTTTTATTATATTCAGATATATTTTGCCTTTTTTCCATTCATCGTTAGTAATTTTTGTTCGGTCTGACGATACGGGGAAGAATAATTCTTTAATATCGATTAATTCAATATCACGGATGCAGAATGCAGGGAGCGGGTAGGTACCATTAATAACAACGCACTTATAACCCGTGGCAGGTGGTAGCTAGCCTATATGAAAGTCACGACCTGACATTTGCCGACTATTGCACTGGTGCCTAGGAATCGGTATATACGTATACTCGTTGTTGGCTCGCTGTGGTTACAGACTATCATCACATTTTTACACCCGTTTAAAAGTGAGAGCAATTTCAAATGTACCACCGCAGTTTTAATATATATATATATGAATTATATGAATAAAATCTGTATTACATACTCGTAAGAAGACGAAGAAGAGGTCGACGATCCTGAGGAAACACTGAAAATTCAAATTCAACCTGACGCGACTCGAGGTCATCTCGATGATCGTTATCGCACACAAGTTACGGATGATTATTGCTACGACATAACGAAGATACACCAGATGCAGAAAAAATAAAATAAAAATCTATATAGAAAGTGTTGCCCGGTACGTTTAATTTCTTGTACTCGTGAAAGCTTGTAGAGGGGTTTATTTATTGGAGTGTTTTCGATTAATTGAAACTCCGATTTCAGGCATGAATAATAAGAAGTAAAGAAAAAAAAAAGAAAAGAAAAGAAGAGAGAAAAATCGCGTGGGTTTTGATTCGAAAGATGTTTGAACGGTTAAAATGTAGAACATCGTTCGAACCGATTGACCTTTAGACTGACCGGAGACTCAGCTGGTCCGGACCTCGCGCGGAGACACGTGTGTGATACGTTCACGGTATCAAATTGAAGAGAGAAAAAAAAAAATATATATATATATATATATAAAAAAACTGGGATAAATATCTGCTTTTAATATCAGAACTAGACACATTTATGGTAATTTACGGTACGATAAATTTGTTCGAATGGATACGATAGACTTGGTTTATCGATCGTCGAAATATAAACGCATTAAATTTTAAGTGGTTCTCTCGCTCGGTCTGGACTCCGGTCCAGACAGATATCCACGTGGTCGTGATCACCTCCGACTCTCGATAATCTGCGAGGATTCCATTTGACTGGTATCAATTTGCATCCGAATTGGCGATCCCTGACAGAATTCCTCCGAGACGAAATATTTGGTTCGGTGTTGTAACCTTTTTTTTCTCATCTTTTTTACACATCATTCGGTGATTTACGATGGCAATTTTTATTCGATTTTTTTGTTGTATAACCGTTGAAACATGGCCCAGTTTTATTAATCATCTCAACAGAATCGAAGTAAAAACAGAAATAGCCTGATGAAACCACTGATCGTCGTTGTTTCATTCAACATTTTCTTCGGGAAACAATCAATGTCAATGTTTGAAGGGAATTATAGTGTGTGTGAAACATTGAAACGAGTGTTTTTCTGATGCACTGTTAGAAATATCATAAATATGTATGCGAACCAATTAACATATACTTTTTGTACATTAAAATTCAACTTTTTCAATGTTTCAATATTCATATATATGAAAATTCATGATAATTTCATTCAAAAATGGGTTTCCACTCCAATAATTGCCGGATCGGATCATAAAATGTTGCAGAATGAACCAAAAAATGTAAATTTTACGCTTTTAATCGAATGGACTATTGATAATTGACCGAAATACCGTTTCTCACTAAAAACTAGAAAAGAATCACAGTATGTTTCGAGTCTCCAAAACAGTTTGATAAATTTAACAGAATCGTATCAATATTGAGATATGAGTGATTGAAAACTCGGTATGTTTTTTCAATATTAAGACACAAATATGACAATTTCAAGATGTTTTATATCAATTTCTCAACAGTGTGTGAAATGAGCCACGGTTTTTGAGGATGTTCAATTTGCTGTCCATTTGACCTGACCCCGTGGCAGCTCTCGCAGAGTGAATTGATGTTTGACCCGTCTCGATCGGACTCTCATACGTCACTATGAGAAAAAAGACTCCACATCGTTGCAAAAAAGCCTCCTGGCTGGATGTCGGGGTCCGGCTTAATGCACCTCGCCGAGATACATTAGCTTGAGAAATAGACACATTAAATACGTAATAGTTTGGTTCACGCGCGTTAAACCGGGACGAATTTCTATACCCCGGACTCCTCTTCCTATTCTCTCATGCGATATCGCCATCTAGATCCTAGATGGAATCCTGACGTTTGATTCAACCTCCCATATCTCTCTTTCTCTCTTTCTCTGTTTCTCTCTTGACATATACTGTAATCATTAATTTTTCATTACAAGGTTTTTGAATGAAAACCGGGCAAAAGAAGATATTACACGTGTAAACTTGTTGGCATATAGCCATCACGCGTTGGTCTAACCGCCACCTATAACCGTTTTCTCAAGTTTCCGTCATACCCCGGGATGATGGATGTCTGTCCGATGGAATAGCATACGCTGCGGATTTTACCTCCGGTCGAATGAATAAGACGTTTTGTCCAGGACTCTCTGACACTGAGAATCATAATGACTGGTCTAAAACTAAAACAAATGTTCTCATCTCGAAGGGATCTGAACTTGATTTTCTCCTTCGAATTCGAGGAACTCGAGACTTATTAGAAACACATCCGAGATTTACCGAGACGTAGGTGGTTTTTCTGGTGCATCGTGTCGGTGAAAGGCAAAAGTAAATCTTATCCTGGCTCTTATGGTTGTATTCATACATCTCCCTCTCGGCGACCCGGTGAAACAGATCCACAATTACTGTCCGCGGTCTTGGAGATGATCGCAAAGCAAAAGGATCCATGGATCTCGAGCGCATAGCGAATCATTTTTTACTCACCACCTCTAGTCGACCCGAGTTACCTACCGGCGGTCGTATATCAATGAGGGGGAACAAAGATTACGCAAACTGGTCAAGAGGTTATCAATATCTTAACATCTTTGAAGATCACCGATAAACGGACACGGATATAGATATAGGATCGATGGGGGAATAACTCGTTGAACTGACGTATCAATGGTCTGTGAATCGATACAAATTAATTTGAACAGAAATTGTCATTTTCAGCGCGGAAATCGGAAAATAAGAATTGAAATGTCAATTTCACCGTGTTCCCAATCAGTTTTTGAAAATCGAACATTTTTTTTCTTCTGAAAATTTAGTAAATTTCCGACGAAAAACATGTCCAAAGATTTTCCGCTCGTTTATTTCTAAGTCAGAGTTACGGTTTGATCTTGTCATTATTTGGGTATTTCGATGTACACACGTTATATACATTTGCATCTGAAAATTTCGACGGGATTGAAATAAGACCGAGCAAAAGTGCAGAAGGAGAGGAAATAAGAAGAAGCCTAGCGACGACATGACATGTACCTGCAGGGACGCTAATTACTACAATTAGACAGATTATACCTGCTGGCGAGTTAGCGCGAGAGATGTGATGCGTTTCTTAACAAAAACTACACAACCTGCGGTTATATATAGGAGATCATGCGCGAATAAGGATCTAACGATCAGATCGCAGGCGCGCGGGAACATCGTTATTAATTATTGGCGAATCATATTACATACCCTTCGGGTGTCGATCAGTGCCCGAAATTGTATAGATATGCGTACACCGCGAAGGTACATCAATTCAAATTAATTAACCGCCAACTGGAATGTCCGACGACTAATCACTCGAATAATAGAAGAATGAGACCGCAAGCCAAGGTGCAAAAAAAAATCCTTTTTTTTCTACTTCATTGTCTGAATTATCTAAATTCGATTAACGATGTAGTTCGGTTTGAAAAAGGCCCAAAAAGTGCCTTTTTGGGGAAAATGATTGTTTCAAACTTCATTTTTGAGAACTCTTGTCACCGTACAAGAAATTCTATTGAAAAATTGAGCTTGGCTTTTCCTATACGTACCGCGGTGTGAGAACCGTTTTACGGTATTGAAGGTGGTTCTGTGCCTAAGGTGGCTCAAGGAGAGCGGAGGTGAGTAGGTTGGAACTACGTTATGCCCGAGGCCCGGGGTAATGCCAACTTCACGAGTCCGCAGCCGTAAAATCATGAATTATTAACACTAATATGTAACACCAACCGGGCAGGTACAAACCGTCGACAAATTTCTACCCTCCGTTTTAAACGGGGATTCTTTTCCCGCGTGAATCTTCCGGAAACTTCGATTCTCACTGTTTCAATAAATTCAAGACTGTTGAAGAGAAACAGAAGACAATTTTTCTAGCATTTCGGCTTCGAGAAAAACGACGAAACATCTGAGGGAACGTCTTCGATTCTCCGAGGACTGTACATCTGCATCGACTCCAGTGGTTTATGTCCACGGTATGTTTACGCCTCCCCCTGCATGCATGCAGTTTGTACATCGGGATCCGAGCATCGTCGATTTTTGATCGAGAAAAGGTCTCATGAGACAAATTCGCTGCATACAGTAAGAGGAACCTGTAATTCGAGTGTACATTGCAATTCAGGTGGTGTGTCCTCTTTCTGAAAGAACGAGAAAAAAAAAGAAAGAGAAAATAATGAATTATTGATGCAAACTTTCATTATGCAAGGTGAAAAAAATATTCATCTTCGAGATTCCAAAAGTGCTTCTGAATTTGACACGGTCGAGACACGGTATTATTGTTCGCCACGCATTCCGAGCAAGGTCCAGCACGACGCCCGGAGGCAGGAGGCAGGATCGACCGGAACCGGTGAAATATCGAAGATTCATTATTATTATTAACTTCCCGTTGCTCCGTTTTTGTCTGTTTTTAGAAGAAAAAAGAAAGTTATTGTAATCATCCCGAAAATAAGAAGTTTAGGTTTATTTTGAGTTTCACGTCTGAGTCTGTGAATCTATGTGACCAAATTTTTGTCACCACGATATCTGGAGAACGAGAGCGCGGATTTTTATCAAATTGGGCTCAATCGGCGTGGTTTTTCTCAACTTAGAACTGATTAGATTTTTGCTTCGATCGGTTCAGTACTTTTTGAATTATTTGAATAACAAAATTACAGTAAAAATGACGATACCTTGACAACGGATCAACCGATTTGAACGAAATCAGGTACCACATGGTTTTTTGGATCGCTGATCACGAATCTGAAGTTCGTTCGAAGACTGTTGTTTTTTATGTGCAAATAGAGTCGAGGATCGCCTCTCCTTTCCTGAAACTTGAATGTGTATACCGAACGGAATTTGAATTGAATTTAACGTCCTTTGCGTACGTGCGCGGTGAAGTTACCTCCGCTAGGATGCGGAAACGGTTAGGTATGTACGCTCGCAACGCCACTTGCGCGTTTAAATTCCAGGACAAGTGCACGGCACAGCGGAGCTTAGCTTGGCTTAGCTTAGCTTAGCGCAGCGCAGCACCTCGAGTTTAAAGCCAGGTTTAGAGTCGAGAGGAGGCGAAGATGCGAAGAGGCGAAGAGGCGAAGAGGCGAACCAAGGAGAGAAAATAGAGGATAGGACAGCGGACCCGTGCATTCAGGTGAAGCAGGTTAATATCTCGACATTGTGGACACAAGTAATGGGGCCTCCGTGCCTCGAGCCTGTGTCTTCGCCCGCGGTCTTATAGAGTATATCCCTACGGAGTGAGTAGAGGTTCTCAATTTTCGAATTCGATACGATATAGGATATAGGATATACGGAATCAAGACGTTCGACGAACGGATATCGGGGGCAGGGTCGTCCCGAACACCGCGACCAATTTACAATCTCTTAACGCAGCTTCGGGTCAAAAGTGTCGCATCGATCTTCTTGTCATCGCACAAGCATCCGAGGACTCTACAACTAACAGTTCCAAAGTCACGATTTACGCGAGGTAGGTACACGGACCACCTGGACTGCCGGGGAGTCGGAGAGGCGGATATATTCATTGACAAATCGCGTGCTTTATATTATCGCTTCTGAATATTGTTCGATATACGAACGGTGATTAATCCCGATGTTTTCAACGCCATTAATCCGCGCGTTGATCGTTTTTTCTTCTTTTTTTATTCTCCTTCCTCTTCTATATTATCCCAGAACCATGAAAGAAACAAAAAAAGGAGAATATTCGCTGAAACCGAATATTTCGAGCGATGACTCAAAGATTTGCAAATTTATCCAAATAAGCTACAGTTTAGTTATTCGATCACTTCGGTTTGAGGATACTTTACTCCTCTTTTTTTTTTTAATTATTCTTACGACGCCGTGTAAAATTCGATGTAGCGATAATCACGTTGATTATTATTATTATTATTATTATTATTTGTCAATGGGCGAATTGACCGGTGGACGTCATAGCCATGAATATTTGATCACCCGTTAATGAAACGCTCCGCGGTTTTTGCTATATTATAGCGAATCTGATTTTTTTAAATCTTTCCTCATGAACGAATTGGTCGAAAGGTTTTGCGTCAGATAGAAAAAAAAAAGATTATCCGTTTCAACTATTTTACACATGACACCTATTTTAAATTGTTTCAGGTACCGGTATTTGAATAGACTTTCACCCGAGTCCGGAGAGCCTCGAGACAGGCAACCGGACATACTTCGCCCGATGCGTACCTGCGATGCACCTGCTTCTAAGCCGAAGAAGATGTCGAGCGAAGGTTGGTGAGTAATATTTAATTCAGATCTTATCATTCTTGCTTAAATTTCTTCGTTCTTGATTCATTTTTTAATATTGAATTTATTCAGGCTCATGTCTGTAAGTATATTCCGTTACGTAATTGAAGACGAAACAAGCGGGTGAATGGATTTATTTCTTTTTCTGTATCAACAAGCAAATATATCTTTTCGGATATTTGAAAAGAAACGTGACCATGGCACGGATTTTAGTCAAGATTTACTATTCCAGCGTATAGTGTTTCATTTTTCAATCAATAAAATGATCAACTGGTCAAGATTAAACGGTTTCCTCAAATCGACAACGGAGATAATCTCGATTCAGAAAGTAGAACAGGAATAGGAACGAGAACTGAAGTGTGCCTATTGAACGATATGCATTCATCTTCTTCTTTTTCTTTTTCTTTTTTGAACAATATTTCACTTTTAGAAAGTAAAAAATGGCTAGGACTGAATAAAAATCTGCTCAAGAAAGGATCCTTAAGAAGACCAGTGCAGCTTTTCATTCCACGAATTCTACATTCTCGAAAAATTGTCCAAAGTTCATTGCACATCGGAAAATTGACTTTATTAAAAAAACACTTGTCGTAAGGTTTATTCAATTATGTATCTCGACGTCTCATTTTCTTCGCAGAGCAATTCTTTATCACATGAATGAGGGAAACCGAGGAAAAAAAATCCTGTGATGAATTATGGCCAGTTATCGAAATTTAGCGACAATCTAGCCACTCTTTTGCTGATAACTTGGTCCAAAAATTTTGTTTTTTAATTTCCCTCATTCACACGATGAAGGATTGATCTCCGAAGAAAAATGCGACAAGTGACGTTATACGCCAAGTGATTTTGAAGAAAATCAATTTTTGGTAATGAACTTTGGACGAGATATAAATGTTTTTTGGAATATGGAGGATTTGTTGAATCACGCTGTACCGGTTCCCTTCAAAATTTCTACGAAGGTACAGTAGTGAAATTCTCTTCGATATCTAATTTAGAGAAGTGTCTAATTTTCTGAATCCCATTACAGTTTATATTATACAAAATCGTGTTTGTGGTGTAGCTAGATTCTAATATACAGTCCTATACAATGGAGCCTCGGCTCCTATAATAATTATCAATTGAAATTGCGGTACTATAGTTCTCAGTCCCGTAGAAAGAGAGAGAGAGAGAGAAAGAGAGATGAAGATACTCGGAGAGGATTCAATCAAATTTCGCGTCTGCACTTGCGCGTTGGCGCCATACCGGGAGGAGTCGAATGGGTTTGTAATATAGCAGCATGGGGGCCCCGGTGCGGCACGGGCACGGGCACGGGCTCGGGTTATATAGTAATACAGAAGCGAGGTAGAGGGGTGTATTTTGCAAAGAATAGCCACTCGGAGAACCGCTCGAAACTACAGTAGCCGGTGGTAATAAAAGGATGTAATACAACAAACAAGAAGTAAGACAATCCGTCGAGCGCCCTCGCGGCTCGGCTTGGCTCAATTTTTACCCTCCTTCCCGACGCGGTGCGCGGTGCGCTAACTAATGGCATTCAAAATTAGTCCTTTAGGTCGGTTAAATATTGCCTCGTCTCGAACGAAGTGGAAACTGGTTATTTCCCTATCCCTCGTTTTCTTATCTTCGGACTAAAGTTATAAGGGCAAAAAATCGTTGTCGAGACTGCGGAATGGCTCGCGACCACAATTGCAGGTTTCGTTTCGTTTCGTTTCGTTTGCTTCGATATTATAGAAAGACACAAAAACGACCGAGACTCTATTTACGTCCGACGTCTATTACGATTAAAATCCATGATATTTTATGACCGCATATCGCGAAGCGGTTCGTTTCTTCCGCGTCTAATAGAACCGCAGAAAACTGTGCTATCTGTCCTCCTTATTCTTATTATTATTATTCTTCTTCTTCTTTTTTTTTTCTAGAATTTAATTTTCAAATTTTCAAGACGATCAGTTTTTTCTTCTTATTCTTCTCGATTCCTCCACGCCATTACTACACCGTCCGCTCACGTTCGCAGTGCGACTTTGAAGTTTAGCCGCTATGCATTGTGGGTGCATTATTATGCGTGGCTATCTGTTGGTATTATATTCGTCTTATTTTTCCACGGTTATTCGTATAATCAATAATCAAAACTTGAATTATGCACGTTGTGCTGGAGAAATGAGAGATTATGAATAGGAAACGATGTTCCAAGATCGGTCCTCAATTCCGATCTTCTAACCCAATTTATACCTTCTTCAATTTTCTTCTTCTTCTTCTTTTTTATTTTGTACTTTTGCGAAATGATGAATCTAACGAAATAAAAGAAAAAAGAGTGGGGGAATTATCCTCCTGGCTACCGGAGCGAGGCGCGTCCGTAAATCGCCTTCTACTCTGTAATTTAAGCCCTTGTAGGCCGACAGGATATCTTCCTTCGTCGTCCCTAGCAGCTACTGTCAGTATTTCGTTTTATAAATCCGACTCGTGTATAATTAGACGACAAATTGGGGGTGAATATATTTTTTTTTATCCATAAACTGGGCACACGAGAAAAAAAGAAAAGAACTAATGACCGAGATAAGAGCCGGGCCGAGGGTGAAGCCGGTATCGCTTCCGCCACTTTCAGCAGAACCGTAGTGTGGTTCCCTCGGCATAACAAATCCCGTTTTCTCTAACCATCAATTTCTGAATGCCACGTCGGATTATTATCACGTCGTATCTTAGGAGGAGATAGAAATATCACTCTCCCATGCACCGCGTGCATCTAGGTACGCGTATGAACTCACGCCGGGCCGTAGGAGGACGGAGGGAATATAGTTGTAGCTATGGCTCTGACTGTGGCTGTGGTTGTGGGTTTCGCGAACGCTCAGGAGAGCCTCTGGGGTTGAGGCTGTATATTCGCGATATCTAGCCGCGACCAATTACCGGATTCAATTCTTATATATGCCTCTGCCTGCCCGTGTATTCTCTGCCCGGACTATACGGACTCGCCGATTCCTGATCCGGGATTATAAGGATTATTCTTACATATATGTATACATATATATATTATTATACGCCAACAACTCTTGGCACCGACGACCGTCACGCGTGTCTCTTATGTAGATGCAGTTAATCACGTAACAAGATTCTAAGCCATGGAAACCACTGTTACTGGGAATAAATTACTCACTCCGGGGTCCATTATCTAGCTTTTCTTACTTCTGCAAGGATCTTTTTTTTCGATAGAAAATCGTTTTACAGGTGACAAGATATCACAGCGATATAAGGGCAGCTGATTGTCAAAGAGAAAGAGACGTTCTATAGCTTTGTTTAATATTGTGAAACTCGAAGAAGAAGAAACTATATTGTTGGTTGTCACGGTGGACACGGTGACGGTAACTACGTGTCGGGTCAAATGCCGCATCGCACGGTATAACGCACCTTGCTAAATTACGGAGAGATTGATAAATTTTTGACAAAAAATATTATATAAAGTTATGAAAAAAAAAGGTATAAAATTGTCTGTGACACCGATTTCCAGTCACAATACTACGTGACTAATTATTGGGACTCGTTCGATGCTGTGTCATCCGAGTATCCCCACAGGGTGGCCACTGTGAGTTAGAGTTTCGAAACAAATCCATGACTTTTCCTAACCAAATTATCATTTTTACTGACTAAATAGAATCAATGGTGAAAAAAAATTATTTTTGAGAATTCTTTCGAGAAAATCGCTGTGGATCCTTTATTCCGTCTTGTTGTGTATCGCCATAAAATTCCTTGGCTTCCCAGTTTTCCCTGGCTTCATTAATCGCTTTTAGAATAGTTCATCAAATTTTGTACGAAAAATGAGAAGATCGATGATGAAAAATCGACTAAACCAAAATGAAAATCGGTACACATCCACAAAATTGCCAATTCCAAGTGTGATAACGAGTCCCAGGGTCTCGTTGGTCCCGAGAATGTGAATGTATCGAAACTGAGATGAGAATCGAAGTGAAGATTTCCTCGAATTTGTGAACGAGTCGTTTGATCGCTGACTCCTCGAGGTCGGACACAGGATTCTTCTCCTCGTCACAAAATCAGTTGCCCTTTGGCTGTGACCCCTCACCTCTCATGAGATTTATACTCGCCTGTGTGCGGTGTGGTTCGATACCGATGCGATGCGAGGATGCGCAGAGTCGATGATTGATAACGGAATATCGGTCCGCGCGCGTAACCAACGAAGATGAATTTGTTCGGCTCTGAGACCTAATTGTGCGCAGTCAGTGGTCCTGCGGAGTTGTTGAGCATCGGCTCAATATCGAACGAACCACGTGGTTCTGGTTCTGGTTCTGGTTCTGGTTCTGGTTCTGGTTCATATATGACCCCCTGGGATCCCGCGCGATATCGATATCTCTTGCTACGAGGCGAAATTCTCCGCGGGGTGTCTCCCCGGCGTCCGGGTGTCTTCGCGCGGTCCTCTAACCGACCTGCGGATGTGTGTGACGCACGAAAAAAGGGTACACACGAATGTACGCCCACGAAACCCGGAATAAATGTACACGCGAGGTCCACGGGCGTGTGGGTATACCTGGTTAGAATCGATATGATCCTTGTTAAGTGTGGATCATGCATCGAATAGTTCGTGCCTCTGGGGCTCTTTCAACGGTGACGTGATACCCGTGATTGATAACCGAACCGTAACTTTCGGCCTATTGATTGATCGATTTATCGATTGTTTTTAACGATCGAAACTCGGACATTTTATGCCTTCGCAGTTCACACTATACTATTCTATCGCTGTTATCTCACTTCCGGTCGTTCCTAGGTGACAAACGATGGGGATGAATATCGAAGGTTATCAAATTCTCTACAAATTTTGTTCAGGCAGTATTTCGCGTAGAATAGACCGTTTGGGAGATACAAGACGATACTTGACGAGAAAATAACGTTTGAACGTTAAAAAAATGTTCAATCTTGATGGTGAGACGAGAATAGAAGATTGAGAGACACTGTCTAGTTTCTAGATCGTGAGTGAGTCGATCTTGCCTAAACGGAGTCCCATGAAGGTGCTTCCACTTTTACTTCCACTCCTATAGGCCATCAGCCCGAGAATAAACGTCTCGACATCTCAGGGTGCCGGGTACTGCTCTCGTGTCACCATCATCAGAAACGGTACTAACGTCATAATGCCGACCAGCCTCCGCGCTATACAACTTTATTATACGGATAAAGAGACTCGAACGGTTAAAGAGGAAGACGGAGGATCACCAAAATATACATGAAAACAGTTTGTGACCTCCGTTGCGGGGTAATTATTGAAATATCAGGACGATGGTGGAATCGGCGAGCGGATCATCGGTTAATTAGAACCGACGACGCTACCAATTAAGCCGAGACGCTCGTTACTTATCCCATCGTCTTGAATAGAATTCGACAATGTGAGATGTTATTAATTTTTTCCAAAGCAATTAACCCAATACTCTGTTCGAGGGACCATGGGTAACGTTATCCCGCAGCTGTAGGAGTGACGAGAATTGACAGCTGAAAGGTGATGCTTACAATTAGACGCGTTAGATTTGGTTTGACAAATACCCGATTGCGTCTTTGACCTACGAAAGTCTCGAGGCGTCGGTGTTGGATCCTATTTGAGTCTGGGAGAGTCGAGTCCGGCGGACGCGTGATTGTAACAAATTAGTTTGAAAATAAATAGACCCCAACGGCGATTCGCCGTTATTTATCGTATCTCGCGGCGGATGCGCCGACTCTTACCTCGAGTAATGATTGGAAATGAGATTTTTATATCGGAACAGACGAGAGAGACGTCGATTCGGATATTTGACAAATGGCCGAGATGCGTATCTGTCCCGTAACTACGTCATAGAAATCCAGGACAGCGTGATTCAAGATATTCTCCATACTTCTCAGTTTCCCTCATTCATATCCTGAAGAATTGCTCTCCAAAGAAAATGACACCATTTTTGGAGTATGGAGAATTTGTTGAATCACGATGTACTGGTCACCTTAATTTTCTTTTCTTTCCTAGGGATACCTAGAAAATTTCACAAGTGGGTATAATTGATGGTTTTTAATCTTCAAATTTACTATCTGGTGTGAGTATACGCTAGTTTGGTTGTAAATAGCAATTAATTTTGAAAACTTGAACTCCTCTCGGCACGATCGGTGGGAAACTATTATGATTTATTATTTAGTACGAGATTGAAGTTTGACAAGTTTGACGTTAGACACCAGCAGCAGGTTAGAGTGTGTTTCTATGATGTGTAATTATTAGAATTTAAAAAGGTTAAAATAAAGGGGGAGAGGAAAAGAAAATAAGAAGAGGATGAACAAAGCTTTCATCTGTACAGTTAGTTATTGTCTCTTTCTTCTCTTTTCAGTTTTAAGGCACAAGTCTCGGTAATCATATGTGTGCCCAGCTGAGAGATACGCAGCTTCGAAATTGGTAGTGACTTAATTGCTACCATACATAGTGATTCGGGCGTCGCTGTCATGTGCCCCGGGTACAACAAATATTTGACACCCAATCGGCCATGGGAGTCCACTTTTCAAAACTAGAAAAGAAAAAAGAAAAATTGAAAAATACAAAACCAAGCGTAGCTATCACTGACGTATTGACGGACGTGAACAAATCACAGTCGTCCAGGCGGGGGGGCAACGGCACTTAAATAACCCGGGGGGCCCCGTACGGGGGAAGGGAGGAAGGGAAGAACCGTATGGATCGGTCGCATTATCATATTATCCTCGTTTGTAACAACAAATTGAGTTACCCCCATTCGAAACGAACATTTTTCTTCTCGTATCGGTGTCGCTTGTGGCGCAGCTCAGGTGAGAAAGACGGGAATCTGGTTTGATCCGAGAGACGGACGGGATGACTAATGCGTTATTTTGCGTTACCGTATTATGTGCTGTAAAGAAACTGTTACACATTGTCCCTTGTTTGGGAACAACGACGTGGGCGTCCCGAAGCCACGGTCAGACCAGACGAGACTTTTTACAGTTCTTCTTGCTTCACAAATGAAAATTCTTCATTTCAACCAGAAGCTTTGGTCTGACGTTTTGGAAGCAATTTATCAGTGTTGATGGTGTTCTTTTTTTTTCTTTGTATCGATTTTTGAATAAATCCAATAACGTGTGACTTTCGAATCGTGATTAATGAACGTGGGAATAAAATGGAATCGTACAGGTACAACAGAAATAGGAAATCTTGATTTTTGTTTCTTTTTATTATCAGACATAAATAACATAATCGATAATTTCTCCGTTTGAATGGAAGTCTCGTGTGTGAGATAATAAAAATTCGATCGTAAAATATGGGTCATTATAATAATGATAATACAAAAATTTTATATTCACGTCTCCCGAGGGGGGACGTAACCGGGTAATTGAAATACGACATAATCGTTGTACATTTTATATAAAATGAAAAATAGTCATGGGAATATAAAACTGATTATAAATTTGCGTGTGTAATTTCTTACTCAATAAAGTTAAGCGCGCGTGTTAACGGGTTATGTATGACCCGGGAGTCATACACTCGTAAAATGCTATGCTGCTTTCACAAGTGAAGCTTATATGTAAATATAGGGAATTTTATGCCGTACCTAACGCCGTACATACTATCAAATATACACCACAATTATTTGATAAACTATTTCTTTATGCTAATACAACCCGCAGCAACGTTACACTGTTCCGCGAACACCGCGAGTCACATTACAGATTCTTCATTTTTGGTTTTCCTGTGGTTTTTTTTTCCATTTTTTTTCCTGTCCTTTCCCTCATCTTTATGCATTCCGGTGTTAAACTCGGGGTAACGTTATGCAATACGTTGGATGCATTTCAAGTGACGTGTCAGCAAAAGGACCTTCACATTTATTGCCACTGTCAGTTCGTTCACTCACCTCCATTTCATTGTCCTCCCACAACGATTTATGCAAATACGATATATATTCTCAACGGATGAAATCGGAAATGCGAAGGAGTTACTACCTCATGACTGGCACTCGGAACCCTCCAGGATGCAACGGTGATGCAGAAATTGCGCGTATCTTCGTCGTCGTATCACGCATATACCTGAGCTAAAAAATCGGAAACTGCAACTCGGTCACCTGCGCAGCTTCCCAATTCTCAAGAAATAAGAATAAAGAATCTCTCGCTTATTCTTCGCTTTTACAAGGCAATAAAAATCGTTCTTTCAAACAGACCCGAAAACGTGCCTCTGAAAAAAACGAAACAAAGGTTCTTTCGAGTTTACCCTGACCGCGAAGAAATCCGCAAGGGTGGTGCGTTGGTTCAGAGAGGTGTTATAAAAATCGGCAAATCTTCAAAGATTTTGGGAAACCTGGGATGAAACGAAGTTTGCTGGTTTACGGTTCACTTCCGCCTCCCTCCCCCCCTACTTTTCTGGAATGATAAAATTCTGTCTCAATTATCTCGTCAATCACATTATCGGAGTAATTATTTCCTGACTCTGTACAAGCGAGTTGAAACTTGAGCGCTGAGAAGCACTCTTCTTCTCAGTGCATCACAGAGAAACGCGAAGGCTCGTCCACCCACGTTCGGGGTGGGCCGCCTCCGCTCTGCTGTACTGAACTACGTACATTACATACGTATACTATGTTGAATAAATATTACAAACTTACGCCATTACGTGTAGGTAAAGTACTACTGCCCTAATCAGCCCGACACTCTCGTCATCGGTCATGGAACCCTCTCGCATATCCACACCTCGTGATCATTTCACCGTGGGAGTTTCCTCGTTATTATTATATTCTACCATATCATCCAGTCATCGTGATCATCGTTTTTGCTCGAATACAGTTACACTGTTTAAAACATCTTGAAATTTCATATATGGGTCTTAATATTGAAAGAACATACCGAGTTTTCATTCGCTGTATCTCAATATTGATATGGTTCGATTAAATTCATGAAAGTGTTTTGGAGATTCGAAACATACTGTGATTCTTTTTTAGTTTTCAGTGAGAAACTGTATTTCAGTCAAATTGTCATTTTTTGGTTCATTCTGCAACATTTTATGATCCGATTCAGCAATTATTGCAGTGGAAACCCACTTTTCGAATGAAATTATCATGAATTTCCATATCATATGAGTATTCAGCCAAATTTTCAAAACATACTGTATATAGAATTCAGTATAATCTTGTCTATGAAATTTCCAAATGATTTTGAATTTTCAAAACTGTTGTAAAGAGGACATGTTTAAATTGCTTGCCACACATTTTAATGAAACTTGATACAGGAATTTCTAACAGTAGGTATACGACGGAATGTAATTAGCAAAAGTCCAGCTTGAGCTCGAGTCCATCCATAGAATGAAAGTCAGGAAGGACTCCCTTCCGAACGAGGATACTTGCTTCCGCGCATTGCACGGTACACCCATAAACTCTCATCAGCAGTTTCAGCCCTCGGGTTCTCGGCGTGGATGTGGATGTGGATGTGGATGTGGGCACTGGAAGCTGGGCTAATTCGCCAGTGATGAGACCAGACGAGAATTATCTCGCCTCTTCTCGAGGTTCTTATGCACCGACTGTACGGTGTGGGGACTCGGGAGGCAGAGATGGGCTCGCAGCGATCTATGCTTCACTCTTCGCACTCTTCGCTCTTCACTCTTCACTCTTCATCTCCATACGTACGTGCATGATTCTACTGCACCTCGTCCACCTTGCCTTGCCTTGCCTTGCCTCACCTCGACGTTATGGACGTATGGAGAATAAGAGCTGATGGTCGTAGCTTCGGGTTCCCACGCAGCTTCCACACATACGGTCAGTGCGCGATGTGTGTACACCCTGGATCCCGACTTATTCGCGAACACCGCAATCAGTGTAACTGCGGCTCCGTTACCACCCGGCTACCTGATCGATTTCACATTTTCTTCTATTTCTTTCGAATTCTCGTCGAGTCGTGGACAGTCGAGAGTCGGCTCGCGGGTCACGTGCCCGGCGGGTCGGAAGAAGAACCGGAGGATAAAATCAGTTTGGGGAGTGAAAATAGAGAAATTATACGAAAACGTGTCCAGAAAATAAGGAAAGAGCATTTTTTTTTCTTTCTTTTTTTGCGAAGATACGAAACAAAGGGATCGAGATAAATGAAAACTGAAAAGGGTAACAGATTCTATCTCGAATAGCAGCCCCCGGGGAGACCCTCAACCCTCATGCATAAATTCGTTAGCATTTATTTTTTGACCCTCTATATCTTATTTCTAAATCGCTGCTTATTGTATATACTTCGTTCGTGATTTCTCGTGAATTTTCTTACTTTTCTTTCAAATAAAAACTTTTCAAAGGATGGAGAATCTCGCTTTGACTAATTTCATTCATTCAGTAAACTCCAACTCGACTCGTGTATATATTTATCTAAAGTTTATAAGCCGGACTCTATCACATACTCCAGGCGTTGTCACAGGGCCGACAAATTGTACGAGCATTGTCGCCTGACCGGTACAAATGTCCCTTCGGGTTAAACTCGACTTCCCACATCCTTAAGCTCGCCTGCGGTAGAAGATATTCCTCAAGAATTATCATTTCCACATATACGTCGAGGGTTGAAATTGGATATATAAAGTTTTACTTATATCCTCGAAACAGAAATCTTCAGAAAGCTCCGAGGATGTGAAGTGAAGTGAAACAAAGTCGACCGCTCACGTGTATTAAGACTCGGAAATGGGCGTTGATCGTGATAGTCCGAATTGAGAACCCCTGCGTTGTGTCTGCGACCCGTGACCTCTTCGCCCACACGGGGACGGCATGGGCATGGGCATGGGCCCGGGTTGGCAGCGATGCAGCCGATGCACCCGAGGAGCACGAGGCGACGGAGATGGTGGGATGCCGGTGGTCGGTCACCGAGCTCTCAACGAAACGGGCCTGGCCCGATCATCGCGCGCAATTCGCTGCCGCGCCGCAACCTGTACGGTAACGCAGGTTGGGAAAAGGAGAAAAACGACGAGGAAAGAAAAGAGGAAACAAAAAGGAATTGGAAAAATTCTACACTAACTGAGCGGCGCTCTCCCTATACGAAACCACATCTATGCTTCTTGATGCCGAACCCCCCGCGACCCTAGAGCTCGCCTCGAGCTACGCGGGAGATATTTCCCATCCAATTTACCCTTTTTCCTTCCAGTAGATACGATTTTGAGTCATGACGGTCGAAAATTATATTTTGAAGAAAGAAAAAATAATGAATTCGTAGCGATTTAACGAAATCGTTTAACAACGGCGATGATCGAGGCGAAGAGGCATACGTATACGTGGCGGGACCCGGGTTATCGAGGTGAGTTACGACTGACCCCATAAATCAGTTTAGGGTCACTCGGTAATTGGCGGGACCCCAATTTTCGCACCCAATCAGGCTGCTCGGGGTTCTGATGTACGATGACGTCACGCATTACGGGGGATTTACGCGGGAAAATTAGGGCCCCCGCGCAGCGTGATTGGAGATTATTAAACGTTCTTTACGAGGAGTGGAATAAATGAGGAGAAAAATTCTCTGCCTACATTATTTTTTCGGTTATTTCTTCATTTATTTCTTTCTCTCTCTCTCCGCATCGATTTATGAATATTATTTCGCAATAATCGATTTGTGCAGATTACGTATGTTATGATATTTGCGCACCGTGCAGAAAGGAGAGTCTCTACATTTGTCAACAAGAGAAGCGAGGAGTTTATCCCCTTTCACTCAGAGAACTCGAAGCACGGGTCATCGGTTGGGGTCGTCGATTAATGACCGACTCTGATTTGTCGCTTAACGATCGACAACGTTTTCGAAACACCAACGAGAAAGGAATATACAGCGACCGCGTTCGTAACACCGTTATTAATCCAATTATATATACCCACTATCTGGAAATACCACTCTGCGAACTCTCGACGATTATAAACCATCCGGATTACTCGAACGCGGCAATCAGCTTAATTGATTTCGTTAATTACCTGATACGAATGACATTGACTCCGATTTATAAGAGTCATTCGCGTCGATGCAGCACCAGCTGTACCTCGAGGTGTCGAACCATTGCAAAACGCATTCCAAAAAGAACTCTTTTCTTTTTTTTTTTATTTATTACATCAGAGTTCCACCCACTATCACTTTTAGAAATGTCTTGAAATTTCATACTTGTGTCTTAATATTGGTGAAACATACCGAGTTTTCGATCACTGTATCTCAATATCGATACGGTTCTGTTAAATTTATGAAACTGTTTTGGAGGTTCAAAGCATACTGTGATTTTTTTTAGTTTTGAGTGAGAAACGGTATTTCAGTCAATTATCAATAGTCCATCTGATTAAAAGCTTAAAATTGTCATTTTTGGTTCATTCTGCAATATTTTATGATCCGAATCAGCAATTATTGCAGTGCAAACCCATTTTTGAATGAAATTATCATGAATTTTCATATCAAATGAGTATTCAGCCGAATTTCCGAAACATTCTGTATATAAAATTTAGTATAATCTTGGCTATGAAATTTCAGCATGATTTTGAATTTTCAAAACTGTTATATGAAGATCGAAATATTGAAAAAGTTGAATTTCAATATACAAAAAGTATTATATGTTTACTGCTTCACATACATTTTTATGAAACTAATTAATATAGACATTTCTAACAGTGTAGAGAATCAAAAATCATCTTCGGATAGTAATTTTACTCAAATTTCGAATATCTTGAGTAATTTTTAGTTGAAAATAAGTGAACAAATAATCCAACAAATTTCAAGCACGGTGAAGATTTTTTTATGTATAGAAAAAATGATCTTGGAAAAGCTGAGAGCGAGAAGGGAGAAGGAGAAGGAAAAGAGGCCGACTCCGGAAACTAGGAATACGCGATTCGCAGCACCGCGTGGATGTAATATCGCTGGTTAATTTTAGTAACGACTCTCTTCGTCGCCGCGAGCAATTTGTGGAGACACACAATTTGCAGTTTGTACACTTATAATTTAAACTGTGGGTTTCGGTAATCTTGAGATTTCTCATGCCAATTTGATACCCATCCGACCTCCGGTTGCAGCTCGACGGGTACGTCGAGTCATACCCCACTTCTGACTTCAGGACGAACTAGGATCCAGGCACATCGCGCGTATATTCGACCGCAACAACTTTCCTATTCCGCATCACAAGAGCAGCCTCGATTATAATACCGACTCGCCACGTTTTATCAACGAAAATTCTACAAGATCGATGGGGCGTTTCTAAATTCCGGTATTTTTTTTAACTTTTTTATCAGACATCTACAACCATCAATCCAGCCGAGATCAATTAAGATATCTTCTCTCTCGACTCTACGTCGCCTCGTCGCGTTATTATAGTTTAGGAATGTAGATTTTGCTGGTTCGAATCGCCCACGCCGATTCAGCCATGGGACCGTCGGCGATCCGCCTGTCCCAGGTGAGTGAGCGAGAATGAAACCAGGTGATACCTCGGATCCCGGTGCACCCAGCGAATGCCGGACATATCTTGACGTGACGCATCGTGACGGTATCGAATCGAGTTATGAATTTTCAGGGGTAAAACGACCAAGCAAAACGATAGCGGGCGCAACGAGGTCGAGAAATCGTTTAATAACAGGCTGCCCCCTTCGCTCGACATTACTCATGCCTTCGAGGTATATCCTGTGCCTATCCTGCACTTCCTCTTCTCCGAAGGTGGAACAGAAGGGGGCTGGGTCTACTGATTTATTGAAATAGTGGCGCGGGTGTAGCCGCTAATCGTGTTTTAATTATTATACCCGCCAGGATCCGAATTTCTGCACCAAGTGCATCGCGGTGGGAAGGATCGATTCATTCGGGCAGAGCTGCTGGAGAGGGAACGAAAAAAGAACCTCGCAAATTTCTATAGAGCGGCGGAATAAATGAAAGGATTTTTCATACGCTGGTTAAATGCACGTACATCCTTAATGCGAACGTTACGACGTCTATTTTCTTTCCTTATAAGCTTCTATCAAATGTGAGGATCGAAAAAGACCCAGAATCTCTCCCATGACCCTATGGGAATTTGCATGCGGACTCCGACGTTCGTACATATAATAACACAGCAAACTCGCTACGCTCGGAATCTAAAGGATCGTTGATAGCTGAGACCAGAAAATCTGAAATCCGATCACTCGTTCAGTTTCTGGTTCCTTTTTTTACAAATAAAAGTGGGGCTTTGCACGGCAGCTGAGCGGGACGGAAACGATGATGAATATTTGTCGATCTTGAAGAGTTACTGCGAAGTCACACAATAGATTTCACCTCTAATTTTCCCTATTTCGTAAGGGACTGAATCTTATCTAGTTCACATATCCTCAAAAGTTGTCAATTTGAATGATTTCTGAGTGCTCGGTGAGTAGGACGATGGTCAGTTCTTTGTTGAAACCCTTGACGAGCGACAGTCTTCTATGTCCATTTAGGGAATCGGATAGAGGTGACTGAGGGGGTCTCTCCGCATCAGTGCGTATAACTACTACACAGTATGTTCCTCAACAAATTGCAAGAAAATAAGACAGTAAGAAGGAGAGAAAAAAGAAAAGAAAAGAAAAAATACGAAGAGAGTAACAGACAGCGACAAAGCGGTGATGCTGATTTCGCTAGTAAAACGGTCCGCGAACAGCACACCTCCGATGGTTTTATACCCTAGTCATTAAGGATTAATTATACGCCTTGTCAGCCAGATGCTGTTTCGCCGGGTATATCGTTCGTTAGATGAATGATTCCCCGCGATATGGAAGGGCACGTGCTCGTATGTCGTTCCACGCAGCCGCACAATTAGCAGTCATATCCTCCGTGGATCTTTCGATTTCTTCGAATAGATTTATAAAAAGAAGTGTGAAGAAGGTATAGTTGTATAACTCGTTGAATTGACGCGTCAATCGTCCACAAATTAATCGAAATTCAGGTGAATTGACATCGAGTTGATAGAATTGAGAAGAATTGACAAAAAATTGAATCAAACTGACGAAATTAGATTCAATTGATTCAGATCAGGCGAAATTATCGAAAATTATTCCGAATTAATCCAAATCACCTTGGATTCGGGTTTGAATTAATCTTGAAAATATCTCAAATCAATTTCAACTAACTATTGAGAATTGAAGAATTCATTCGAACGAACCGTGTGCATGATACTCGAGGTTCTCCGCGCGTTGTAACTCGCGGTAGCATTCTGTGTGGGCCGGAATGACAATGAGATGACGTCACGACGGACTTGGATCGCGCTCTAAACTGGATCACAGCTGAATTTATTGCCCTAATAATTCTTTCGAACAAGTTTATCGCGCCATTGTCCCGTCCGTTTGTATTGGCTCCGGAGCACGGAGCACGGAGCACGGAGCCGCAACGTTCGGACTTAATTCTCGTTTTACTGCCGCAGTGCGGAGAACCCCGCGACGGAGGAGAATATATGACCATCTGACAAATCGACTCCTTCGACCTTGACTCTTGAGCGATTACAAAGAAGAAAAGAAACGACGACCATCGGCTGATCGACGTACTATATAGAGTATTAGATTGAAGAGGAACAAAAATTTTATGATAAAAATGAATAAATGAAAGACCGTGTGAGAATAACGAACGTGCTCGCACGTTTTCATAACCCCATCACGATCCCAGGGTGAATTTATACCCGAGTCGAGATGCGCCAAAGAAGAAGAGGCGAGGGGGACTGGCGTACAAAATTGGTGCACACGAATGGCCTCGCGGAGTTAGCCTGGAATGTTATAATCGGAAACCTTTTAACCCTTTACGAATACTCCCACACTGTTTTATTATTTACCGCGAAAATAGTCTCACGTCGAGGAACATACACGTACGTGTACGAATAATAACTTTCATTTTCTCTTCATTTTTTTTACTCTTTTGTTTTCTGTCTTCTTCGAGTCTGTGTGTGCCTTGGGATCATTATTACTCGTTAATTTTTAGGAACCAGAGAGAGGAGATACCGTGCGATAGAAACTGTGAAAAATGACGCCTGCCTCGGAGGGATACCCGCGGTACGTATATCCTGGATATCTTAATTATTGGGCAAATATTAATTACGGTAACGCCTACCGCTCGCGTATGTAAGAAACGAGGGTAAAGGGAGCAGCGCGATCCCCGGGGCGAGCGAGGCCTTGATTTTTCAGGGGTTTGTACAATGTACAAATGCTGAATTCGCGTCATACTAAAAAATCCGAGAATTTTGGTAGAATCTTCATTCTGACGATTGATTAAAAAAAAAAAAAAGATTTTCGGTTAATGATTCATGTCAGTGAACGTAGAAATAGAGATAAATAAATATATTTGACTGACAAACAGCGTACATGGCATCGCGATTAACCACAATGGACACCGTTGTAACAATCGCAGATCTCAATCTACCGTATCGATACAGACCCGATCGTATTTCCCCTTCGGTTTAATATAAATAAATTGTGGGCGAGCTTTCGTACCGTGTCGATGACGATCATTATGTTTCCTGCAACGATCGTTATCTCCCACCTCGATTGCATCATATTTGACTCTGTGTTAGAGCCATTATATCAGACGTACCGCAAACAGGATGCGGACAAGTTCTCAGGCCGCTTGCGGAATCGCGTCATTGCTAAAAATGAATAATTTTTAATCGATAACCACGCGGTTGCACTTCCGATAGAATAAAATGAAAAAAAAGCCTCGGGGAGGGTAGAAGCGACGATAAATCGGATCGCGGACCGTTACCGATGTGGATATGCTCGCGGAGGTGGATACCTCTGGCCTTCCTTCCTCCTTCTTCTTCTTCTTCTTCTCGTTCCTGTTTCTTGTCGAAGGTAAAGAAGGCCTTACCTCGATCAATTTTCATTCCGCGGATGGTTATTATTAATTGTTTGAATCTCTGGAGCCGTAAAGTCTTCGGCCTTCCTCTTCACGACTGAACAAATACCAGGGGCGTATACCGGGACGGGTGATGTATGAGCTTAAAAGCGCTCGCAATACAGACTTCGAGAACGACTGGCTCGCTCGCTCGCTCGCTATACTCCATGTGGGTACTGGGTACAGGATCGACTTTGAAGAGTCTAAACTTCTACGATCTACATAACAGAATATCGCGGCTTTTGATTTATGCAGTATACAACATCCACGTGCCTCGGAGCCTACTTTTTTTTCTTTTTTCTTTCTTCTTTTTGTTTTCTCACAAATTCTGCCAAGATTAAAAAAAGAAACCTTCGTTGATGAACGCGAGACGAGGCGAAGTTTGTGAGAGCCTCGGATGGATGTGTAACGTCTTCATCTCCACCCCCGGCTATCTGGAGCGTCGTTGTGGAGAAACAACAGAACGGAGTGACTTATGAGGTGGAAACTCCCACTTCCTGATCCACGAAACAGACTCCCACGAGGTTACGTAATCACAGCAACAACGATGATGATACGTTGCTGTGGTGGTCAGTGATGAATTCTCCGAGGAATATAGAGGAATAGACCTTCGTTTAGCAGAATCTCTCACATGTCATGGTTTTTAATTATGAAATTTCTTGGAAATCTCATCGATGTCGGTATATAACTTTAAATCGTAACCCAAAGTCCCTAATGAGCGTCTTGTTTTTGTTTTTTTTTTCAATACTTTATGACCTTAGCCCATATTCTCTTACATTATCCACATCAGTCAAGTTTCCAAATATCTCGTGATCCCAGCGGATATCTTGCCATTATTTTATTTGTACTACGGATTTCCTAATCCTCGAAAAATTACACGTGTCGAGTGTATTTTTAGTTGTTTTTTTTTCTCCTTCTGAAAGTGTAATAATTGACCTTAGCACAGATCTCATTTGCCACGTTTCCTTCGATTGTGTGTCTTCGGGTTTATCTCTAGGAGAAGATCTCAACTGAGTCTGACTATACTTTTTCTCCGTTCTACGGACGAGCGTTAATAATGAAATATATAATAAAGTCTTGTTGGTGTCGAGAGATATACACAAGAAGTTTGATCATCGTTGTCGTGTTACAATGTTTAAAATACGTTCGGGAACTGATTCCAATTAGTCCTCCCGTATCTCCAGATCGGGGCAATTAGTCCTTCGAGTCTCGGCAGTCAATTGGTCGATCAGAAAATCAAAAAATCATTTCTACCTGTCGTAAGAGCTTTCATCGATCGATTAAAATTTAAGAGAGCTGAGGGAGAGGGGGGGAGAAAAAATATATGATCAAATTTACCGAGGTAGTATAATTCATAAATAATACAGCTAACAGCCCCCTCGAGAGCCCCGAGGCCCTCCCACCCACTGAATCTGTTAACATCTTCGATGATTAAACCTTTCAACGCAATAACAATAATTAAACGAACAGTTGGTAATTAAAGTTATTAATAAAAGGCGGTTCGACGTTAAGGTACACATATCGGTTTATCTCTTGTTCAAATTTCGTACCATCCATGTATACATATATTTTTTCACCACCACCTACGTGCGTGTGGGTCGCGTACGTACAGGTATTATTTTCCTCCCCCTTCTTCTAAATTTCTTTCTCTTTGATATCGTGTGTATGTAACGTGTGTGGTGTATACACTATTTGACGATACGGTATGTGTTTATGCGTCAGTAGCTCTCCTGGCAGACTCGGATCTTCTTAGTTCCTATTATTATTCTTAGCTCGCAATTCAACGGATGAGAATTACAAAACGATTTCGTAGAAAATGAAATGTCGATTCATTCTCATGTAAATTATTACGTAGAATCTCGATACCGTGGCTACCACTCTCGCTTTAGTTCTTCGACATTCTCATTCTCTTCTTAGTTTTATTTTTTTTTTCTATTTTTATCTACCTTTTTACTAAATTTGTGTCGATTCATTCAATACAAGAACATGGGGACAATAACTCGTAGGGATTTTGAAGAAGAAAAAAAATCGAGTCCTTCGAAGAGTTTGCATTTTTTTAGGATATGTTGTACATTTTTTTTTCTTTTGTCATTATCGAATGTAAGAGAATCGATGTAGCCTCCGGGGGTGCCGAGCATAAATTGAAATGCATCCAGCATTCGACATGTCGGTCGGATAAAAGAGATGCGAAGGCGCCTAAAGACAATGGCCGTCGCCCACGAACTCCTCCAACGTCCGGTGTGGGCTTTCGAGGAAGCTTTAAGATGCTGTGACACATATCAATTAATTTCGTCGAGATCACTGCACCCGTCGATCAACCATTTTACCAGTTTCGAATAATACGATTTTCTCTATAAATTCTACAAACATTTAGAAGAGGAACAAAGTCGATTATTCATTTTTCAATCACACAATATTGTGATTCGTCGCTCGTTTTCGAAATGTCATTTTTTTTGGTTACTCTTTTTCACATTGTCAAACTTTGTCACGTAACGTTTGAAGCTTTTACACGGAACGGAGCGCGTGCTGCCTCTGTAATCAATGACTGGATACGATACAAAAGTACCTAGGGATTTTGGGTTTTAATTTATCGGAGGCACACCTGGCTCGCTACCTTCCACTTTTCCACCGTGTGGCAGCAGACCGCACACGATCATTTTCTTGTTCTTCAACTAGAGGCGAGAGGATTGATGATTTATAAAAATTCATTCATTCGGAGTGGCTGCAGAATATATTTGAATACACACACTTCGAGGTAAGATGACAAAAAAAAAGTGAAATCTACATTGAGGGATAAGAGGCGAGAAAAAATGGTACAATCATCTGGAATTAATTAGACAGGTAATATAAATGGTGTCAAGCTACTGACGTAAATTAGAAGAGTCTTGAATCTCGATGGAATCGAGGAACTCTTGATTCGAGAGAATTTTTACCATATCCTTGACAAATTTCGCAGAAATAATACATACCTAGGATATCCCGAATGGCATGAAGTGTAAGAACCGCGCGAACCGCGAACCGCGGAGGTCATCTCCTACATTATGCAACGTGGTCGCGCAAAGGAGATCCTCATCAGTTATAACGTGGGAGTTTTGTAGAATTCTTGTTACATAAATCAACGAGGCATACATATCCGATCTTTTTACAACGCCTTTCCAATTAGCCATTAGCACCAGGCCTCGGACACTCTTGACTCTCGGATCTCGGATCAAGGCACTGTTGGCAATAGAGAGACTCTCGTGTACCGTAGGTATAATAAGGTACACAAGGTACACAAGGTACCAACTTTTATCAGGATAATACGAGAAATACCGAGGGGAAAATGAATGTTTTGCGAATCGATGTGAATTAATACGCATCGGATAAGATTTATAAAAAAAATCTCCCTTTATTTCAATTCAGGTACTTTTATATCGAACGACGTGACGTCATCGGGTTTCCGAATACTACAACGGATCAAAGATCACTCAGATCTCAGTGATCACACCTGACGCAAGCTGCACGGAGGAGAATATTTCTCACACCGTTTCCACGTTGGCAAGTTAACCGAGTATCCAATCCCCGGCATCAACCTGTCATTAGAAAACTCGATGGATAAAACAACTTTGATATCCATCTACAGGCGCAAAGTACACGATACCAAACCTCCAAGCGTATATTCATGATACTCGACGAATTTTATACATCTACCCTCGATAAAATGATGAGCTTCTTTTTTTTTCTTTTTTTTTTTTGCATTCAAACATATTTACGACTAGAAATTGTGGGGCAACGATTATACTTTCAATATTTAGTCTAGGGTTATGACTCTGCGGCGTTAATTAGTCACCTCTCGCCGGAGTGAGAGAGTGCGAATCTTCAACACTTCGTTAAACGAGAAATTTGCACCTCAGTTTAGCCTCAGTATTTACCGAGATATGGTATAAGACAGCATATATTTAGATCACTTTGATGATAAGTTTAACCACCGGGTTTAGCTGCCTATGCCGGTGTTTCCAACCTCTCTCTCTCTCTCTCGCTCTCTCTCGCACTTCTAATTATCTTCTTCTGTAAAGCTGTATAATGTACCATACGGCACTTACAATCAGTCGTGAAGTGGTATTCGAAATAAACGATAATTATCCGCTGATTCTCGGTTTGAATAATAAAAGTAAAAAAGAATTCGGTGTATAAACACGATTAATATGAAATTGAATATCCCGCAGGGTTAATTAACGCCTGTTGGTGATACCGATTACCTCTTATACGGATGTAATAACGATCTAGCTCATGTTCGCGATCTTTTGATCGCTAAATCGCGAGCCGGGTGAAATTAGATCATGCATCAGATATCAGGATCGGATCGCGGGGTATGAGATGTGTGATTTATTTATTACCGGTACGGTATAGGTGGATAAGACCGCGTTGTGTCGGCAAAACCGTGCAGGCTCACTTCTCAGAGCCTTGAGTGGTATATTTCAACACCTTCGAACGCGTGTATTTACGATTATGAGAATTACACAAGACAATTAGAGCCACTCGGGCAGCAGGCTTCACTACTGTACACAGAAAGGCAACGAAGATAGGGCAAAGAATATGAATAGTCTTGGAAATATGATAAAACACCGGCAATCAAACATCATCGGCCTTTACACCACGTACAAGTGTAGGAACATACACCTCAAAATGTCAGAAAAGTCGAAACTTTTGATTGGTTTTCACATGATTTCAGAAAGAATGTTTTTTCTGTCTATGATGCACGAAATTGAATCTACCGGTGAACCGATTTCAGTTTTTCGGGTCTCAAACCGTTCGGTAAAGAAGCCTTTTCAATATGAACGGATAACTTTTTCATAAACTCATTTTTACTCGAGTTATCACGAAAAGTAACCTGTGAAGACAGAAAAAACGCTGATGAATATCGGGTACAATTTTGATCGGATCAAGAAATCCTCTACCGAATAGTTTGAGACCTGCAAAACTTGAATCGATCCACCAATAAAAAAATGTGTAAAATATGAAACAGATGCAGTTTATGAGGAATCTTTGGTATTTTTGCGACTGGATCGTTTAGCTTTAGAAAGTGTCGTCGGTTGCTCAATCTTTATGCAGAGTATGGAAGATGTGCGGTGGCTGCGATACAACGCTTTTGACGATTACTCGTCGATGCGATTTCGAGGTCGTGAGAAATATTGCCGAGCCGCGTTTATACTCCAGATCTTGAAATAGAGGTGGGATATAAGGTATCTTTGAAATCTATGGGCACGATCTTGCAGCGATCCCCCTTACGCTTATGGATCACCGGAGCACTTACGGAACTTGAGTCAGATCGCTAACAAAGTGAGGATCAAATAATAACACGTTACCGTATCGCTTTGGTACGAGAAGATGGATGGAGCCCGAGGTATGAGTGAATAATTTGATAATAGCCACTACACGGCATTATTCTCTTCACCCCCCCCCCCCCCCCCCCCGACGCTCGTCATTCAGACCGCGTGCGGTTATCTACCTCGACTATAACACCTCGGTGTGTAATATTATTGCTCGAGATATCTCGCGCTTTGTTAAATCTGCTAAATCGCAAACTCGTGATCGGAGCTTCTTTGTTGCTTCTTTTTCTTACACTTGAGATACCATAAAGGTTTCAAGATCACAGGGCAACAGATTTTCTATACCCCGATCGTGCGGTTCGATATTTTACCTCTTATACTTTGCATCAATGATTCTCATCATTTTTTTTTTGTTTCTTTTTTTCGACGTGGGTGAATATTACACACGCAATGCGGTTCGTGAGCCTAATTACGTATCTGTACGAGTGACTCGGTACTACAATAAAAGAACATACGACAACCTTACATCGTATGTCGGTGTCACACGCAGTGACAGTTTACACCGGATTTTGTGTTCTTTTCAACTTTTGACACTCTGACGTTTCGGACGTCTCAAAGGCACTGAGCCAGCTGTCGGCCTATTGACCCCGTGACATTCACACAACTTTATACTTTACGCTTATCGCCTGTCCACGAATGACCAGCGATGCTGCTTAAGCGGTTGCGAAATTTACTGTAACAGAAGGTAAGACATAAGACATTGGACGTCGTTTATTTTTTTTCTGCATATTCTGACAATAAGTTTCTTCAATGATTATCGTAAACGTTGAATTTTCAACGTCTTCCAAGAGACCGAAGAGGGACTTTGGACAGGATGTGGAATTACGTGATCATCGGGAAGCCAAAAAATATACGTTTATCTCTCGCCAGGGTTAAAGTGCGGTATTATACAATATCCGTGAAAAAGAATAGATAATATATCGCGCGTAGTATCCAGTGCACGTTTTTCTCCGGTCCTTCTTCCCGCTGTAACATCGCAAAGGTGAATGTGAATGTGAATGTGAATGAGAATTGTTCAACACCGCAGGATATAGTATGTGGTGGAGAAAAAAATGGAAAATAAAAAAGGAGAAGCTAAGAGAAGAGCTTATTGTCATGTACCGAGCGATGCAGTATTTTAATATTTCCGTTCTTCGTGGCGGACGCGGGATGAGGACCCACTGAGATCATATTCGTTCAACGGACTTGAAATAATAATAATAATTTGACGTTTTCAGGCATAACGCAACGGCGTGTTCTCTGATTGATCGTCGATAACCGGGTGATAAATAAAAAGCAAATCATTGAGTTTGATAAACAAACTTGGTCGGACGTTGATAACTGGTTACGGTTTGTAAAATAGGCTTCCTGGCGAGATTTATTGTTGGTCAGATTCATCAGAGGCCTCTTTCACTGAGTACGAGTCTAGAGTCCTGTTTGAATAAGTGCGCGCGAGAGAAGAAGACCGGCCCGATATCGTTACGAGTCTCTGGGCATCGGTAATGCGCTGTGATAAACGACTTTGCTTCACCTTTGCCGTCTCACTTATTATCTACGATAAAATGTACTTAGATCAGACCTCGCGGTATGGAAACGGACCAAATGATCCCCGCGCCTCGTAACACTTTGAGAAATCAAGAAGAAAAAAACTAATATTATAGTACATGAAACAAGAGTATAAAAATACCATTTTTACATTCGCTCGTTGCTCGTGTTGCTCGTGTGGGACACTAAATTCATTTATTAATAGTTTCAAGACTCGTGGTGAGACGGTGAATGATATTCGTTAATCCACCTTCAACGATTAATCGAGTTTATGGCGAATATATCCGCGAGTCTGATCCCAGTATGTAGTTCTCGGATCCCGCCTAGCCTCTTTGGGTAAAGACCGGAGTCACGTAAGGTCACATGGATTAAAAAGTGAGTTTAAATAAACGGCGAATCATCGATCATTCAAACATCTACCTCTCGTCGTGGGATAGTTACACATTACACATTACACATAACCATAACCATAACCATGTGCCCACCATTCACTCGTATATCCGGTTGTTCTTTTTTCATTCACCTTCTTCTTGCACTTTATTATTATTACCGATAAAAAGAAAATTAGGTTAATCACTCGTAACCGAGGCTATTAAAATACAATCTTCAAAGAACCGATATTCGACGCGTATGAAATTCATACATTAATATTGCAATATTTCTCCATGAAAGGAGAAAAAAGAAAATCAGCCACGACTGTACGCTTTGAAAAAATGTTTGACCAGTCATTTTAGACATGAAAAATTGAAGATTTAACAATGAATCCAAAAGTTTTGGAATTTTTGTGTAAAATTAGGGCGAAAATATGGAATCATACGATATTCTCGCCAAGAAAATTGAAACAGTTCTGCAATTGTAATTTTACAAGTCGACTTTCGTGTGGTTGGAATGGAAAAAATGGAACCTTCGGTGACATCCTTACGCGTCGGACATTTCGATGACGATGAATGATTGCAAAATGTACAGGTACAGGTATTATCGTACAATTGTAAGGAGGAGCTTCCCGTCGAACACGGTTGACACGGTGTCGTGCCCAGGGATTGAGAATTGCGTCAATTTGTCCCGACGAGTGTATCACGCGATCGACGGAATCGGCATGAATTCAAACCCGAGTTAACCTACTTTACAATCCGCGTTATACAACCCGTTAGCAATTTCGTCTCGCTCAGCGATCAAGTACTAATGAAATGTGTACACATCCGCGATATTCCTTGCATAGATAGACCGAAGTACCTGGTCATATTTCGGTAACAAATCGACGAGTTAGCAAACTGATTAACTTTTCTTCTCTCTCTCTGCATTCTATATCATTAACGTTATTAATCGACGACAATACCTCATGTCGTCGCTTTAAACTCTAGATAACAGATTATCGTTACTATCATCATTTCCACGGCGTGAGATTAGACGATCGGTGATCAATGATTAGTTATCGAACCCGCGAGTTTCGTCGAGATTAAGGTTGTACCTCGATTCCGCTCCGGGCGCCTATCGTAAGGACGCGTGTATTTACACCGTTTATCATAATTGATAGACCACGTACAATGTATAGCATGGAGACGCTTAATCAACCGTCACCGTGCTCGCTGTGCTCGCTGTGCTGTGAGAAAGAAAAAAAAAAAATACTGTCCCTATAATTGGTGACGTACGTCGTACCCGCAGATAGACAAGCGTACATGTTTCAATCGTAATTAAACTCTGTTATTACAATCCGTTCGATTTTCTCGAGGTGATTTTTTTCTCTTTTGTAACGTCGCAATAATCTATCCTCCTCACACAAATGATCGCTGACCCCCCCGGGTCATACGCTAACGGACGCTAGATATCTTTCAAATAGGTTTTGCTTTATTTCTGTACCCGACCGATGGATGTGGTTCCTATAACCATAACCTAAAAGTGAATTGATGAAAAGTCATCTATAACCTGTCCCCTCTATCTATACTATATCTAATTATCGGTTACGGGCCTTAACAAGGTCGTCAGACTCGCTTATAGGTATACACCCACCGCGTCTTCTATCCAGGGTTTGATAATATACTTTCAAAATAACAAAAAATATTTTTCATATACTGTATTCGCTTATGTACTTGATTCGCAACTATTATTCACCATGTAGCTCCTATTCCCTATATTTATAATTAATTCAAAATTCTTAAGAGGATAACAATTGTGGTCGAAGGTTGAAAAATTAATAACAATTAATTGAATAACAAAATTCTGTAGAATACGATAAAAATGACAATTTCTTGCTAAACATTTGGATTTTGATGAAAAATTGATACTCGAAGGGTTTTTTTTAGACCACTGGTTCGATTCGCAAAATTCAAACACAGTTGTGCAAAAAAATAGTCCGAAACCGCCCGTTTTAATTCAATATCGAAACTTTGTAAAACCTATAATACCTAACGATGTGTCAATGTTAAGACATTTTGGTATGTGTAACGGGCCGAGGGGGTATCCAGTGGTCGCGAGCTATCCTCACGCATGGACGGGACCCGCGGGGCATTTGGTACGTTAGATGAATTACAATCGCGAGAGATATGGGATGGAGGGTACGACGGTATAACCATAACGTCTACGTGCGATAATGTTAATAGTATCACGAATTTTGCGCGTGCCTTTAGCCTATGCGCCTTTTATAGTCCAACAGCGGATTGACTTGTATAATACATGGACGTGTGGCTCGAACCAGCTCGAATTCATGTGAACCTGAAACTGTTATAATAACTCATATACCCGATGCCTCGCATTATATTTCTATCTACGATGTTGGACGTAAATAACACTTTCACTTTCCACAAATTTTCCACGATAAGTCGATTTTAGAAATATTATGTGTAGGTACTGGATACTCTGATCGCTCTACTCGCCCTCTGACCCCCATAAACCATGTGTACAAACTTGCGAATCAGTATCGTCTCGCGCTTTGTATCGATCGGTTATTATCCTAAACTGCTCCAAATCGTCTCTTACAAGTTACAAAGGTATCATTTGATCAGAAAATTAACAGTCTGATCGTTCAAACCCCTGCACTGTCAGTAATTTCTGTATTAAGTTTCATAGAAATGTATGTGAAGCAATTAACATACTTTTTTTATATTAAAATTCAACTTTTTTTCGATGTTTCAATATTCATGTAACAGTTAAGACACAAATATGAAATTTCATGATATTTTCAACAGTGTAGTCTGCGGTATGATTAATAATCAGATTCATTAGTGAACCGGAGGGTAAAGGAGTCAAGTGAGCATAATGTAACAAATGAATTAAGGTAATATGTGTGTTGTGTTCGCCATCTTTATACCCATTAACGCCACAATTATCTACTGAGTTACCGGCTGCAATGAGTCTCAAAGACTTTCCTCCGGCCAACTAACAAAGTGGCATGTCTCTCTCTCTCTCTCTGAACCTACTGCTGTGTGAAATCGCTGGGCGAGTTGTAATTAACTCTGCTTAACGGAGGGGTTAGAATGACACATTTAAAAAAAAAAATTTTCTTCAACTTTGTGTCTGTAATAAAGTTGAGAAAATTCAAAGACCTTTGTTACATGAATATTGATATAATTCTTTACCGGATGAGTGTGTTTGTGTGATATCTGTAAAATAACGAACGATCCTTCGTCGCTATAGAGGGGAATGAGATATTCTACCCCGCGTAAAGAAACAAAAGCAAAAACAAAAAATAACGTGACGGATTTAAATTACGCTCCGGCAGTCCGCACACACCGGCGAACGGGAGACACCGAGGATAGTCTCTGAGCCTTGGTGGCTCATCAGTAAGCTCCTGGCGAAGAATATGATTTGGTTTTCATATTCCGGGGGCGGGCGGTACGCAACGCATCTCAAGTAGCTCCGGGGCCTTTCTGCTGCCCTCGCCTCCCTTCGGACCTCAGCGGTCGCCCATGGGCCCGGAGGGAACCAAGGGAACCGAGGGAGAATCACCGGAAGTGAGGGGCGCGCACGCGTATCCGGCCCTCCTCGTGCAACGCGGGTCCCAGGACTACCGCTGCCAGGCTGCAGTTTTGTCCGCCAGGAAGATCACATGACTTCATTATCGAAATATGCATCTGTAATCCGAGTTGCGACGGCTACCCTACCTGCCCTTTGGAAAATGGCGCGGCTACAGCGGCTGAGGTAAGAATATCAACTTTTATTCTTCTTCATTCTTTATATTCAAAGAAATTAATTCAACGCACAAATTTTAATAATCGAATAATAAGCATGTATATTTTGGATTCTAAAAAATTATATGACGAAGAAAAGATGTTACTTTACATTTTTTTTTTCTTAGATTTTAACTATTTACAATGAATTTTTAAAAATTTTGTTGCAAATAAACATGTGAGAAAGTCGATTTTTCAATGTCATAAAACTTTTAATTGATACAATTCTTTTATTACTGGTAAAATCAAAAATTGGATAAACTTTAATTTTTCAAAGAACTTCTTCTAGAAAAAAAAAATTGGCGTATTTCTTTTCATTTCTCGAACCGAATAAAAGCCAAAATGAAGTTGCATCGGATGTAAAAAAAATAAAATTGATAGGATTAAAGAAAAGAAAAAAAAAATAGAAAAAAAAATACTGAAAGGAGGTCTGAGAATGACGGAAAGTGGGACGTATAGCCGGTGACCGTGCGTAGCACGCGCCCCTAGATAGGCGTTGCACTCCCACAATTGTACGCGATATTGTGTCACACGCAGATGTCATAATGTCATATAATCTTACGTAATACGTAGTAACGTTCTTATAAAGCCGACGACGACTACGGACTACCGCGTGGCCATTTGTAAGCTAGACACCGTATAACCACTACCACTAACACTACCACTGACGCGGACGCACAGTAATTTGCTTTGATTCGATATTGCGCGATTGTGTCATCGAAGACACGCGCAATGACGGCTCCCAGCCAGACCTTTGGGCCCACGATACATCGGAACATGTGTTTTGTCAATTTTTACCTCGGAATACCTTCATTCTATACCACAATAGAAAAGACAAAACGAAAGGGTTGGCATTCCTAAGGACTGAATCCTAAAGTGTCAACCAGGAAACATGAAACAAACGAAATTCAAGTCAACCCTTATCGAAAAGTACTGTTGGATGTCCGAATTCATCATTGAAAACTTTTGAAAACTAAGAAAAACTATTGGAAACTATTCAATTTATTATTGAAAACTATTGGAAACTATTCAATTTTAACGGTGCTCAATGATCAATTGGGACATCGATTAGTATTTTTCTACGAGGGAAGATCGATACGGAAACTTGAGTAAAATGAAAGGAAATAAGAAACTATGGATCGAACGATCATCGACCCACACCCGTGTATCATGAAAGGATGATACATGTATTCCGAGCGAAACACCCAGTATGTTTCGTAGTGTGTCGTTATTGCCGGCAGAGGTTGCGATGTTTATGTTATTACATTGTTCTATGGTACAGCAGCGATGTTGTACAATGGTTTATTACAAGTTTACCGGTATTGCAGCTTCTGCTATAATGTGTAACCCGGGATATAACGTTGGGACGTTTAACTCGTTACCTTTCACCCCTGCAGCCTGCAGGCTCGGGTTCCCCCGAGGTACGTCGTCGCCGTGCGACGGAGAATAATCGTAAAAAAGTGCGGGAGCAATTAATTGGTTAATTAATGGCTGTTTAATTGTCGAACACTCGTTGGGTTTGATGGCCTGCGGTGCAGGTTAGCGAGTCGACTCGAGACGGATAAACGAACGCGAGAGCCGAGAGGGGAAAATAAAATAAAAAGAAATGTCTCGTACAGTTGGAGAGCAAAACACGAGGAATTCGCTCGGTCAGCTTCGCGTTCCTGGACCGAATCCTCCTCTTAATTTTCAAATCCGCCCCCTCGGGGTATAAATGATATTGAAAAAGACGACGAGGGTACCCCGAGGCTCGGGCGCAGCCCTTTTCCAAAGAGTCCTGCGAACCCAGCCACGGATCGAATTAGCAAATCTAACGTAATAATTAAATTAGCGCTAACTAAGCCTTGTTTATATTAAAACGGCAGTTAAAACCCGGCTCGGATCGCGCTAATTAAGCGTCGTAACAGTTCGGAATAAATTTGAATGCCATTAGGGAACGCGAACCTCGGCAGAGGGTACCAAGCTACGTTTAAACTTTTTACAAATCTTCGTTAATTCGCTCGCGCGAAATAATTGCACTTCTTTCATACGATTATTAATATTCATTGTTTTCAAATTGGATAAATAAATTTATTTAAAAGAAAGCAAAAAAAAAAAAAACACCGAAGGTATATAAATAAAATAAATAAATAAATAAATAAATAATTTTACCACGCGATACGTCAGTCCGTTCTAGCAGCTGCGGTTTAAACTCTTTGCCATTCTCTTTCACTTGTCAGACTATGATATTACGCTTTTATGTAATTACGACGGTTACCTATAGGTACAGACGTACAACATGGGTTTGTTTGTATATATATATAATAATGAAAGAAGAAGATGAGAAAAAAAAACAACGAATTAAGATTCTACTATGACTCGTAGTAGTGTACGATGTATACATACTGGTATATATAACTCTACGCCAATCCCAGCAACCCAGCTGTCAACCTCGACAACCAATCAAACCACATCGCCGATGTATGTCGCGTTGTGAAACCAATCATCCAGCTGTGGATGGATGGCTTTATATACTTGAATACTTCAAAGTTACGATCATTACTATGCAGTAATGTATAATAGTATATATAAATTTATTACGAGTACACGTGATGCTTATTCGAAGAAATTGTATCACAGCTTTAATCACCGATTTGTATATCCAATGAGACTACGAAGGGGTGTTGAAGCAAATTACAGGCTATTAACAAAGACTATAGGTTCGCTATGAAATTCATGATAAAGATCAAAGTGTCCTGCCCACGGGGTTATTTAGCGTTACGCTATACATTTAGCTAACCAATTGCATACATACATAATCGAGTACATTTTGACATTATTTGTGAAATGTATAGCGAAAGAAATTTCACAATTTTGGTTTCTACTTTCGATTCGAGAAAACTATTTGACAAATATGCATTCCATACTGTCACACATTGTGTATACGATGGTTATAACAGTGTGCTGAAAAAATGTGAAATAATTACCCGGTGGATTGTATAGTTTTCCGATATAGTTTGAGTTACTCACGACTAGGATTCATTCGATATACATTTATACACGTGAAACTATAACTATATATCTACAAGGCGTACTGGATTCACATATCGATACCTACGCGTATGTCTGACCCTGAGGTCTATTCACCCCTTCGAATCTTATACTAGACTGAAACGGATGCCGTGATACATACGAGCGTGAGACAAATATAGTTTGCGCGTGACCGGGGCACGCAAGTGCCAATGATCATATACTCGTAAATAATATAAAGACGATCGCAACACGATTCAAACGCATGACTCGGGGCTTATAAAAAACCACGATTCAACTTCTTCTTCTTTTGTGTTTAATCATTTTTTTTTCGATTCGAAATTCACCCTTGTTGATATCGATCGTGTCATTATTCTCTTGCAGTTCAAAGTTCTTTAATCTTTTGGAAGTTTTTCGTTTCGCCAAATGAATTTGTGACATATGCAGAAAATGAAAATGTCAAATCAGGAAATCTCTATGGATTCAAGTTGACAAAATTGAATGATCCAATTATCGAGTATCTTATCAAGCATCTATAATTTCTGCGCTATCATAAATAGTTATGCAACAAAAAAAAAAAAACTGTTTCGAGAAGGTGGAATTCCAGGTCAATTCGAATCGATGGATTGATCAATCTGGTGCGAATGTCACACACACCGGGTGTGTTTTGTGCCGCAGCTGTCTCCGTACTAATTATAGCCCCCCCGAGGTACACGCGTTATAAAGTTGGTTCCACACATCCATAGTTTCAACTAAGAAGCCCACACAGTAGCGGGCATTGTTATTCAAATCAGGCATTGTCTCTCCGGTCTTGCTAATGCTAATTTCTTCTTCTTCTTCTTCTTCTTCTTTTTTCTTTCATTCTTATTTTATTGTCATGCTTTTTATTTTTCACCTCTCGCCGCCCCGCGGTTGGTTCACTGCCTCACTGTGCTTATTAAAATCATCAAAGCCGCAGTTTTCTTACCTCGCGATATCTGGATCGATCGAATTCAGTCAATCCTCTCGTCGGTATTGTCATTCTTCAACGGATTTTGTGTTATTTGATCGATCGATGATCCTCCCGGCTTTCCGCAGGGTCGCGTCGTTCAAACTCTATATATAAATCATCGAATCGCGTTCAGCATTTTAATAGAGTTCGAAGCGCCTCCGCCTCACACAGCGTTACTCGTCACATGACCACGGTCCGTATCCGTACAGGAATTATATCTTTGAACGTATTTTTATTTTTCATTTTTTATTGTCTCGTTCTTTTTTTCCTGACTTATAAAACCCCTGTGTCAGAGACGGTACAGGTGAACCTCGAGAGAGCCACGCCTGTCTTCGCTCAGAAGTTTGAGTCCTCCGCCTCGTAGCTTTACTTATCTACATGTAAGGCTCGTTACAGATGCAGAAAGCGACCGCGACGCGTATCCGGCGATCAACTGTCTCTTGGAATTGAAACTAAATACCATACGACATAATGCAGTTAAAAATTGTCAACGTCCGATTCGGTATCTCTAGGCGAATGCCCGATCATTTTTCGACTACCAAGTAGAAACAGGAATCAGTGTCCTTTGACGAAGTGTTAGATCAAAAATGGCACGTATCCGGTGTATCGAAGGGAGAAAAAATGGTGTCAGACGTACGTAGATTTCAGCGACACCGTGATTATTATTTTCATTTGTCGCATATGTGTATCGGACAATGGTTTCCGAGGCAGTGCATCACAGCCGTCTTTATGAGTCGAAGGTTTATTATGTGCGTACAAAGAAAGCGTAATGCAGGCACTCCGACATCGGTCCTTCTTTCGAGATACGTGACCAGACGGAGACGCGGGGTACCTGCACAAGTGCAACGTGTAAAAGAAGAAGAGGAAGAAAAAAATAATAATAATCATATGAAGAAGAAAATAATAACAATCATAATATATGACTCAAGTATTTAAAATGTCAATGGCATCGGGGTTTGACTCTCGATCCGCGGTTGCGCGTATGAATATGAAACGAGAATCACTATACTTATACACGATCGCGTACGGGCGAGGTGTGGGTGGGTGGCCCTCTTACGATCGTTCGTGTAGGGTGTCGAAGAGAGTCAAGTGAAGTGAAGTGAACTATGCGCTTTGTCCTCGTCTCTTGCGGGGCTGGTGACAACCGGAAGCACGCGACAGTTCTACTACTTACTCTTTTATCTATCGATCTTGCGTCACTCACTGCGGCGACATGAACTCTCGAACAACAAACTAGACATTCGAGTCTCGTACCTGAGGCACGAAACATTATCTTCTCTCTTTCCTTAATCAAGATGAAAATGAAAACGCCCGGTTTTACGGTCTCAATAAAACCGTAAAACCGATACCTACCTGCCTCACAGATTTTCGAGGTGGGCCAATTGGCACCTGTGGCGGGCTACGGTTGTCGAGACAAAAGACTCTAAATCATCGTCCATTGTTCGTTCTCTGTCTATCCAGTCTCTCTGTGTGTGCTTAGGGCGCCTTTCATCAACCCCGACAACCCGGACCCAACGCTAATGGATTTTACTACCATGTTTTTAGCGAGTTGGTTATTTTTGCGAAATGCTACATGTCGCTGCGGAAACTCGAGGGCGGGGTACCTGCGGATAAGCGATAACTATAACCAGCAACTAGACGCGGAGAGTATCTCTCGGCGATAGTGACTCACCGAGTTCCCATCTGCCCACCCGAGACCACGAGGACCGAGACACCTCGACTCCTCTCTCGCGGTCCTCGGGAAGACGAGGGCTGAACAACAATGGGCTTCGAGAGGCATGATGCCGGGCGTGGGGGTCAACAAAGCAAATTATTATCTCTCCTCTTTGTAACCTCGCGGTCCAATCGGATCTCGCCGGTGTCGCCAACTTCCTCCACGTTTTTCGAATCAACTTTTACACGCTTACCAGATGATTTTTCTTACTTTTCTCCTTTTTACATCATGCACATAATGCCTTTTATTTCGTACGACTCTGTAATATGAACATGGGAAAACTGATGAAACCGTTCTCCACGATATACGGCACACGGTACACGAAGACCTTGACGGAATTTACTTTTTGCAATCAAGATTACGTGCAACCTGCGTTATTATCTAGTCGCTATTGTTCGTCCGGATCCTTGAGGAGTAGATCGAGTCTGATGATAGACTATGCATGACACGGTTTTTAAAAATCGAGCACTGCCTCTATTTCCACCAATTATTATTCACTGACATTTTTACGCCTCTAGCATCGACGATGTACACGATCAAAAAATGATCCTCGATCGCTCTGAATTCACGCGCGGGTTAACGGTGACATTTGTAAACTCCGTTCACAGTTTTTTTTTTTTTTTTGTAAAAAGAATCTAATTTCACTTTCAATTTCCGCGAATGCTGTGCAGTACCAGCCACGCTCCTCTTCCCAAGACCCTCGAGGCACATCCGCCGAGCGTGACGTCGCACGCGATCGTTGTCGCTTCGGTTTCCGTTGCGGTCTTCGAAAAAATTGCGGCATTAAAGTAAAATGCGTTCGGTTCTTGATTTTCCGAAGCGAGAAAATGAAAGGAAAGAGAGAGACGCGGAGTGTTAAGAGTTCGACGGGTTAAGAGTGAAAAGATCGGATAAGATAGCCTCGTCTCAAAAGCTCCGAAGCTCAAGAGATCGTTTCCATTCATCGCAGCCGCCTGTTCCCTGTCCGTTTTCTTTATACCCATTCTATTCGGTTACACGCGCGGCGTATTAGAGCCATTGTGTTATCTCTAGAAGAGATACCGAACCGAGTTATAAGGGATCGCTAAGAGCCGAAGGTATCGAAGGCGTCAAAAGGTGGCGCGTGGGTGGCGTCGCATCAGAAAATAAAAAAATAAAAAAACGAACGGGGAAGAAAAAAAAAATTAATCTCACTTCGCTTTTCGCGTCTGTGTCGTGAAACAATCCCCAACCGAGTAGGTACTCATTGTCATCCGATCTAGTGCTTAAAAAGGAAACAGGCTCGCGACCATGACCCGAGATAAGCGGTTCACCATACAATGGACAATAAGAAATCCCATGCTCCACATACGCAAATCCCGTGGTGGCACGTCACCGCGTGCCTATGCTTCAACGGTATATGGTATGCGCGAGAGAGTTGTGTTTATGAGTATTGTCGTTAATTGGCCGTTACGCAACGCGTCCTATATACTATAAAGTATCGAAGTGTGTTAGTGCTGAAAATGGGGTAAAAAATTATAGTAACACTTTTTTTTATCGATTTCAAATTGTTTGTTACATATTTTTGTCGATGAAAATCATTGCGGTACTGGTTAAAAAAAATATCAATAATTATCTCCAACATCGTATAGAGGCACGAAGATGAGACGCGAAAATGTCGGCTGGGCGGCGAGGCTGACCGCGCGAAGGCGTCGTGTCCGGTCGCCCGCGGTGCCGCTGACTATTTATCATAAGATCGATCGGTATCTGAGACCGTATCGATTCTTCTAAAGGGGTTCAATTAACGTTATTAAACTACCATTAATCTCGTGGCTATTCGGTGCAGGCTGCATTCCGATCTTCATCGTGACCATTTTCATCCACGCAAGGATCGACCGCATCATCCCAGCTCCCGCGTGTCGCACCACCAAAAGAAAGCGGAGTCCCGTGATCTCATTGTCTCACTGGATCATGAGACCGCTGATTCAGCGCCTCGGATTAGGGTGCGTGCATCCTATACGTTGCTCGAAGTCCTCTTAATAGCAGTATCATCCCGCAGCGGTTCTCATTGGTCACAAATATTCCTCAATTTTTTTCGATGCCTGTTCTTGAATGACTTTTTGCGTCCGGAACATCGAAATTCTCTCAATTCTGTCAGTCTGCCATTCCGAAAAAATTAATCTTAGCTTCATTCCAAAGTGAAGAGCCCGAGCTTGTTTAAAAATGAAAAAGAGAGGAAAAAATAACGCGTGTAAGATGATAATCTTCTCGGATCCATGTGCAGCGATGGGTGCATCGGGCATCGGGCGCGAGGTCTGTGGTTGTCCTTGGTTCATAAGTCGGCGGAAGTGTTGCCTTATTCCTCCTCCGGTGTCTCCTCCCACCGATTTCCGGCCCGCATAGACACCGAGTCTATGTTATACCTACCTGCGGTGTGCATTCGATTCGTAGTCACCGCGCGGTATCTTATCGCGGACCGCGGGTTGTCTGCAGTAACTAGACAAAAGTATTAGCTAGCCGTGTCGTATAGGTATGAGTCTGGCACAACGGATCCCCCGGAATCGGGATCGCCATGCGCAGGGAACCGTGCACCAACCTCGTCGACATCCTGTGCACTAAGTGTTGCTATATGCTAGTACTAGAAGAAAAAGAACAACAGAACTTTATTGCGACATTTGGAGCCTTGCCTTCTTGATTCTTAGTTCTGGTATCTCGGTCTTTGCTTGCATCCAACACCGGAAGTTGATATTGCGCAAGGCGATAGTTCTATGGGCTAAAATAAACACGGCACACTTATTCTCATTCATCCTCCTCATCATCATCATCGTCGTCGTCGTGATCCACCTCCTCTCACGAGACAATGAGACCCTGTCCCACAGTCCTGGCTCATTTTCTCCTCATGTCAACGCTTCTGATTCGATCTATTTTCGCTATTCTCAAGCAGGATCATCTTTATTACAGTTTCTGTATGCACGCAATCACAGCGAGGGGTTAGAATGCCTCCTCCAGGTTCGTCAAATAAAGCTCTACTCCCAAAACGTGTGGGAAGGACGTTATGTTACACGAAGCGAGTGATTCATCGGCCTAGATGTGGACAATCTAACGCCTTCGCTATCCGCACCTAACCAGCTCTTCAGAAACTTGTACTTCATACGTGTTCTAAATCATAAGTAACGATCATCAGCGAGTGAACGATGTCAAAAATTGCGATATAACTGTATCGATCTCATTTTTTCTATAAATTGCCAATCGAGCAATTATATAAGAACAAACAAAAAAACGTAACTTTTACGACTTCGGATTTCTTTACTGAATACATTCACCTATCAATATCTGCAAGGATCCAATCAATGACAGAAAATAGCAAAAAAAAAAAAAAAAATACAAAAAAGTGCCTTTTTGGAGGAAATGATCGTTTCAAACTTCATTTTCGAGAACATTTGTCACCGTACAACTTCTATGAAATAGAAAATAGTTTTGAACTCTAGCTACATCCTTAATTGGTTGAACAAGAACACCATCGGTCTCAATCGTTAGCTGAGAGTATCCGAGCAGACCGGAAGTAGGCGAAGCCCGACTGGCACGGTGTGGCGTGGTCTGGGGGTCAGGGGTTAAATGAATGCGGTTGCTCTCGGCTTTATTAAATCATTTGCAAAAATTCAAGACAAGCAAACAAGAAGAAAAAGAAGAAGAGAAAAACAAAGAAAAGAAAATGAGGAAAAACGTTCAATTACGTCCGTGCGATGTGTGTTATGCCTACGCGGTACGGAGTATATGATACAGTACATCATGCACATATTTATCTGTACCGCGTACTCGTGCCCTCTAAGAGCTTGTTAGCGACGTGCTCGGTTGATGGTAACAAAACCACGGTAACTGCATCGGCACACCGGCGTTTTCATACTCGTTTCAAAGTTAGCGCGTGCTTAGTCGATTACATTAAGTAGAAAATGATTCAAACGGAAAAATAAAAAAAACGAGCATACGTTGGGATATCGGAAAACTGTTATATAATAGCATCTTAATTAACGAAACGGTAATTTTATTACAACTGGTTCGGGACGTTAATCAACTTACCTTTTTCGCTTTTTTTTTTATCATCATCAATACGGTGTTCGATTTTTATTCAATGTTTTTTTATTTATTTCTATAACATTCTTTATAATCGCCCGAGGATCAACCGAGTCTGAATAAATCTCGGGCATCAGAAGATGTAGAGTTTAGACTTTTTACAAGGTGTCTCTAGATCCTGACCTTGTCTGAACACAATTGCTTTAATTGAGCCTCGCGCTGCTGGCATCTCTGAACCCGACGATGAATAGAAAAAAAACATTGAATTAAAAGTAAAACGAAAAAAAAAGGATCCAACCTCGTACAATGTTTTTTTAACGGTTAACTATATATAAGAAAAATAAACCAAAGTCAACGTTACTGGATAATTTTATTTGTTCGAATGATGATTTCGAGGTCCATTGAACGGTTTAATTTATACGAGGAAGCGAGTTCAACTGTTTTTTTTTTTCGTCTTCTTATAATCTGTGAATTGGATTCAAAGCTCAAGGTTAACTTTTTTTACCGAGAAGACCTGAGGTTCTGGATAAGGAAAACGGGCCAGTTGAAAATAAATCTCACGGCCCTAAGATACGGTATTTAGGCTCTTAAATTAATCGACGCTACGACTTGACGTCATGATGGCACTGGGCTACGCTCTACTTTTCTTATTTTGTCAGACGCCAGAGCGTTATGTATGTACTAACACCGATTTAATATTTGGACGCGAATGAACGAGGTAATGACATAATTATTTTATATTAAAAAAAAAAAAAAAAAAACGTGAACCATAAACTATTGACGAAAATGGAACAAGCGAGAGACAGTACGAAGCCTTATTAGCCAAATGAATGGGACCGCCGATTAAACCAATTTTCTAAATGATAAAAAAAAAATAACAACAACCTACGTGATTCACGGACAATAATCGTTGTCATTCAAAGCTTTAGCTTTATTTCTGTGTTGACAGCAAAGGTTCAATCAGCGTCTTATTTTGACAGGCTTGTATTAGATCGGAGAACTATTAGTTTCTAAAGGGGTTTTTTTTTTTTTTGCTTTCTTTCTTTGCTTTCATTTCTAACCACGAACCTTGCAGAGCCCGAGGGATCGACCACGATTAGGAAATTAAATTCTAAACATTCCAAGAGTTACATGGACTCGAATAATGACATTACACGTAAACAATATTTCTGCCACGAAAAATAATTTCAGACACAAAAATGACAGTTTTTCACACGATTTTTTTCTCTTTCTATCCCTCAGCCGAGACTCTTGCGGTTCTCTAATTTATTCTTATTGTTCCTATTACGGTAGTTTTTGTACCGTTTACCCAACCGAGGGATCCTAATCTTGACGAATGTGATTCAACATTATAAAGTCACCCCGCCGAGAACCCTTTTGATATGAATCGAATGTCCCGGGTTCGCTTTACCCTCATACCGATGACGAAAACTCGACTCTCTACGTCTTCATCTGCTCTTCGTCGCCACCCCGTTTTCGTTATTTATTGTTTTTTGTTTCTTCTTATTTTCGGTAGTAGTAGTCTACTGACAGCGCCACTCGGCGTCGAACGGAAGCCTAGAATTCATTCATTCCTCTTCATTGACACCGGTTCATTATATGCCTCCACGTACGCATGACAATGGCTCGTTTCGGCGACCGGATTTCATATTTGTTTCTTAATGTTCATTCTGGGATATACGATGCACAGCGTGCTCCGCACTGCCACTGCCGATGGGAATAATCAACGGGTCGATGATCCTAAACTAGGAACTATACACATCGGACCCTTGGGTCGAATACGCGCACGCGATGCTCGTCACAAGTGTTTAAGGATGTAGTTCGGGTTAAAAACTATCTTCTAATATTGATATTGTAACGATGCCAAGTTTTTACATCCAAAACTAAGAAAAAAAAACACAATTCGTAATCCATAGAAGATGAAAATTCTATCCGATGCACCCAAAAGGCCTCCGCTGGAATTGGTACCGGCCATAAAGTACAGTGACCAGACCCTGAAAAACTCACGTTGAATTGTTCATGATGCATCAAAGAAGATATCTGTGAAACTAGAAGTTGATTCGATACATATTTCATCGCCGGTTACATTTTGAAATCGGAAAAGTAGGTGAAAATCAGTTTTTGAGATGATCAAAAATTTCTAAAAGGCTGCGTATCAATTGAGAACTCCAGAAAGAAAAGTAGTCCAAGTGAACTTATATCGTTTTATACTTGGTGTCAGTTTGGTCCGATAACAAGTTCCAAGTTTCTCATCACTCTTGACTTTTTGTGACACGTATCGCACTCATTCTGAGCTGTGCAATTGGATCATTTTTACAGATTATCACCGTTTGCAGATATTGATTAGTTTTCTTCTTCTAAATCGCATCATTTCCATCGCGAGGTGCGGTGTGATTATGCAAAGCCGGGTTTTTCGCGCTTTGCATAAAACTGACCTGGATAAGATTCGGAACCGGGAGTCCAGATAAATTTAGCTGTAAATTCTTACCTGTCAAAATAAAGAAACCTTTTTTTCTCGGGGTTCGGTCCCCCTCTCGGCTATTAATTTTGACTTTCGCTAACTGGTATGCGTTGGATTAGGGCGCTTATTCACCGTTATAACTCAGACTCGACGATTTTTATAGCGCATTGCCGAAGGAGAATCGCTCCCACTTTAATCCACACATACGTTGTTTCTTTTTTCCTTCTGCGTTCAGACAATCGACGCCTGTGTCTGTGTCTGTGCACAGTGTCCGTGTTGTATTTATTATCTTCACGGCGAATGCGTCGCACGTTCGAAGTTTAGCAACCTTGACACAGGACCTCGCGAGCGGTGATCGTGTCTAGACCAAAAAACTAAGAATACCGGAGCTCTAAAAATCATCGGCTAAAAATACGTGGATCCTGACCGGATAATCGGTTATAAAGAGACGTTGAATCAGAATCGGATATCGGATTCAGCCTTGGGCTCCGCTCGAAGAGGATATGAGAACACAGAAAAAAAGCTCATGCTCATCACAGAAATTCAATTTCAGCTGCATTATGTCGAAAAAAGAAAAGAACCGATCAAGGCTGACGATCAATTCGTAGCTGTAACGTTCATTATACTTGAAAAAAAAATTGAATCCCAAGTTCTACTCGACGCGGTGTTCAATCACTCTGGGCAAAATCTGTTTCCTCATTGTTGGTCAGGTTTATGATATCCGAGTTCCCCGGTGGTCAAAGTAGCCAAGATTATCCCCATCTTATAGTTTAACCAGTTCATGTAACTTTAGGTGTTAGGAGACTGATTGTTGGGTGAAATTGAATTTAAAAAACATGAATAGTAATAATGAAGATGATGAATTCAAGCACGCCACGAAATTACGACCTTTAAGAAACAAAAAATAAGGATAAAATGACTGTGTTATACAAATGTCGGGTGAACATGCAACGCGAATGCTGCTAATTTGGAGAATAGAGAAACTACACTGTTTAAATTTGTTTGTGTGACTCTATCGTTCGTCTCTTTACATTATGATGGTGATGCTATCGGACTAGGTCCTCAGTTAGAGGCATAACGAATGAAATTGGTTCGTATAGTCCGATAGCATCACCTCATACACTGTTTAAAATTTCTCTATTGAGTTTTATAAAAATCTACGTGGAGCAGTAAACATATACTTTTTGTACATTAAAATTCAACTTTTTCAATATTTCAATATTCATGTAACAGTTTTGAAATTTCAAAATCATCGGGAAATTTCATAGCCAAGATTATACTGAATTTCATACACAGAATGTTTCGAAAAATCGGCTGAATACTCATATGATATGAAAATCCGTGATAATTTAATTCAAAAATGGGTTTTCACTTCAATAATTGCCGAATCGGATCATAAAATATTGCAGAATGAACCAAAAAATGTAAATTTCACGCTTCTAATCGGATCAACTATTGATAACTGACAGAAACGCCGTTTCTCACTAAAAACTAAAAAACAATCATAGTACGTTTCGAATCTCTAAAACAGTTTCATAAATTTAATAGAACCGTATCGATATTGAGATACAAATATGAAATTTCAAGATGTTCTATATCAATTCCATGAATTTGTAAATGTCATTCCTGTTTGTATAAGAAATTTCGAGAAATAAGGATATCCTGACAATATATGGAAGTAATCCTGGGGTTCTGTTCCCTTGGGGCCGCAATAGAGAAGAGAAGAGAACAGAACAGTACAGTACAGAGACCGGATAAGTTAGCGAGCTGCGGTCGAGGCTGCATTTACTGGGACATTAAGAGATAGCGTAATAGAAGCCTTTACGTATACTTAAGCGTTATTTAATTGTTCCGCGCGCCGTTCCATTAGCCTCTAACACCGAGGTGCTAGGCGAGTTGTTTGATGGTGGAAAATTAAACTACCCATCAGATTACGCGAGTCTGCCGGGAAAAATGGATGCCACAAATTTTATTTTCGATAAAAAAAAAAAAAAAAAAAAGAAGAAAAAAAAAGAAAGAAAGAAGAACGACATTCCAATGTGCGGTGGAGTCTGATAGGAATACTTGATCATCACCCTTCGAGTATGTGGCGTATTTTATCTTAATAGTGACAGAAAATTTCCCATGAGCCGTAAAATTTGTAGGTCAAATGTGGAAATTCCTAGGGATCAAAGAAAGAAAGAAGGAAAATTAGATCTAAAAAAGTCGTAAAATTTTACTTCCTGACGTACGTAAAGTTAAGACAATTAAATGAATTGCGAATCGATCTGTGAGATCGCGAAATCTATTCGGGTGATTGTTTATGCACGACTAGGATTTTAACCAACTCACCTACTACCTGTGTTTATTTCTCCTTCACGGAACGATGCATGCACTGGGTATATGCAAATGCGTGTCGCCGGCGTGTGTCCGCTACCAGCACGTGACTCTATTTCAAACTCTGATCTGGAAACCCCGCGTTTTCATTCACGCGCTGATTGTGAGTCTGTATCTCAGATTATTTGAAACCCAGTTTTTCACCCTGGTTTCGTGATAAGAGTTTCGAAAAAAAGTGTGACGTGTCTGATTGGCTCCTTTGAAAAAATAAAGTTCAATTTTTGATCACGTATATATAGTGACTGAATCGTGGATTTAAAAGAGGATCGTTCCTCGTTGAATTACATCTAGATTTTTTCGAAATTAGAAATCTGACTTCGTCAATCTCAATCAGTGTCACCATTTTTGGAATTCTTGATCAGCATACTAGTTCGCAAATCTGACGTTAAATTCGTGATCAGTGACCCAAAAATCTTTGCGAAAGCAATTTTTATCTAAATTCGTTGATATCGTAATTTTGATTAATTTTCAATTTCGTCGTTCAAATAATTCGAAAAAAAAAACCCAAATCAAACTTCGCGAAAATTGAATCAGTTCTGTGATTGAAAAAATGGGCGTCGATCGAGAAAAGAATGTCAACTACTTTCGAGTCGATTATAATTATAGTTTTGGTGTAATTAAACGCGATTTCCGTAGAAGAGCGATAAACCCTGAAGACTTCATCGATGTGTCTGACACTGAGGGATACTTCACCTCGACCTCGAATCGCTGATCGCTGATCGCTGGTCGACCAGAGCATAGAGATGTGTTGCTGATTCTTGAAAAATCGGTAATGTACGTTTCTTAATTATCGTTACCTCGCACCGGGGGTACGAAGACCGCACACGCCGTTAGAGTCCTGAGTTTTCAATCAATCTCTTCAAGTTCTATGAAAAAATATTTGAGAGTCTCAGAGATTATGATACAGTATATAGTATTCTTGGCTCGTTCGATTTACGACCTTTGTTATTCCGCTCACCCCTCAAAGAGTCAACAATTTCTTACCGCAAGTTGCGTTTGCGAATACGAGTTTCCAACTAGGTGTGCAAAAAACGATGTAAGATATGACCGGAGGAAAGCTGTTATTACGGTTATTCAATCATCTGTACCAACCAAGTCTATATTTTTACTGTTAATTGGTATAACAAACTTGAATTATGCACTCGAGTTTCTTACCTCTGTTCTATAACCTCTGCGTTATTTATTTGATTTTTTTTCTATCCGATGTATCGTCGACGTCGCGGAAGGGCGTAACTCTAATAAATTTGAAAAACTTGCAATCGGAATGTCCAGGAAACTCTCATGCAAATTCTCTATTACAACGAATGCCGCTCATTGGGGATGTAGTCCAGGCTGATAAAGGCCCAAAATTTCCATACCTGCAAAGATCCAATCCAGGTCTGGTCTCTGAATTCAGGTGAATGACTTTCATATTTATGAAAAAAATAACAAAAAAAGTGCCTTTTTGGGGGGAAATGATTGTTTCAAATTTCATTTTTGATAACTTTTGTCACCGTACAACAAATTTCTCGCGTGAATCTACTCTTCTTTCTATTCTAATATTGAGAAAAAAAAATAGAGATTGTCTATGGGATAATCTGTGGGTCAATGAAAAATTCCAATACTCGACGCTGTGTGTTTTGTTCGGTTCGATACGTTATTTCACCGTATTTCCAATAATATCGTATCGGCATTATATTACGATCCCCGCGGAAATACTCGGGTCGTTGTAATATAACGTACGCGGCGTTTACTTCGCATACGGTTAATGTGGGAGAGGTCGTACGAGGTCGAGCGAGGTTGTCCGCAGGATAACCCTGCCTCTAGATGTTTTACGGTCGCTCACGCACGCCTAGGAAACTCTTGACTTGACCGAGGCGTCGACTCCGGCGGAATACCGAGGTACCGAGATACTGGACGCCACGACGCCACGTAATACGATGCCGGAGGAATCGGTATTGGAATTTCAAAAATAGACGAACAAACGATAAAAAATAAAAAAAAAATAAAAAAAAATAAAAAAAATACGGTAGCCGTATACAAGATGTAATGGAATGCATAAATTAACCTACGAAAACCACGATAATAATGATATGACCCCGGTTTGTCGTCCGAGCGAAATGACCCCGGGGGTCAAACGTATCTGTGAACAATTAACCCACGTCCGTCTGTTGTTATTGCGAAATCGAATCATCGGAGCTGCGCTGATGCTGGATAACGATGAGCCAGCCTTCGAACTTCCCGTTATTCATCAGAGACCTCAAAAAATGTTCCAGTACCAATTTTCATTAGAATTGTTCAGTTTCTTTGCAAGTATATCGAAAATCACACTTTCTCGACTTCCTTTTCGATAATATTTGATCCAAATGAAATTATTTCTTGTACTCGCGGCGTAATGAGAGCAAGTTGATCATTTGTTGTATAAAAAACTGTGTACAGGTGATGCAGCTGTCCCCGTGTTAATCGTCCGAAGACGTTCACTTTTAGTGAGCGTATATATAGTTTCATATATTCTTTTATGCGCGAACCGCGTGGGTTACTAATAGTCATTTTTTAATCGTTACATCGATCAAAATATCAAGACCGTAAGTATTTCGTTGTTACGTAACGTAACGCCACCTGACTTATTCGCACGTAGTACGAATTTATTGCGTTAAAAAACGAGAAAAAAGAAGCAACATTTGCGGTTCCACCGATGGTTACATGTCCTCTGACTTTTACCTTTACCTTTACACTCACAATTGTATTGTCCCCACGGTGCGTGAAAGTACTATCTCGCACGCTAATTGCCTTTTTTATATTTAATTTATTTCCTCAATATCATTTATACACCGTTTTTTTTTTTTTTTTGTTGTTCAATTTTGTGTCACGTGATTTTTATGACTTATGGATAATTAAAATGTGACTGAATAAATTGTGATAGGTAATGATTATTGGGACACATGTGGGTTTTATGATTAATAACTAACGATAGATCAGATGGGCTTGAGGGCAGCGAGAAAGCACCTAACGAAACAGAAAATATTGAGGGCGTGTGAAACGTTTAACGGTTTGTCTCTGTGACTCTAGACTTTTTCGTGTTAATGGTAAATTCTTCACGTCTAATAATTATCGAAGAGTCGTTTTTTTTCATCTTCATCTTTCTCTTCTTCTTCGTTCTTTCGTTCTTGGTTGATGGAATAGAGAAATCTTTGCTATAGTACAACCTCGTGGCATTAATCGCTGTATAAACATATTATATACTGGAAAAAGAAAACAACATATGCGACGGAGATACCGAATGCGAGGTTCCTGAGTTCGTTCGGGTCAAGAGACGCCCTAAGGCCGACTTTTTTATGGACAAATAATTCACATACAAAACTGTAAAATCTCTCGATTTCTGTTACATTATATACCTACGAACAATTTACAATTACGGAAACCGTAATCTATGACGTCACATGGTCAATATAAGAATGTAGAGCAACAAAGAGATAAGAATTTAATCGCTAGATTGTATTAAATCTAAAAGCCACGGGTCACGGAACGATAATCTCCGCTCTGCGGAAATTGTTTCATGTAAATAAATCTCTTTCCGGTTTATCCGTTTCGAGTCAATCGCGAACACCGATTTTGCACCTCGGTTCCGTATCATGAGTGGAGAATCGTGTACGGATTTAATTGTTCGGAGTTTTCCACAATTACCTTGCGGTTTTACCGTGTACTCAATACCACGCGTAACACTAACGCGAACTGGGTTTCAACCGTCTGGACTGATTCCATTCACTCATTTGCGGTTTTATGCAGTCCAGATTCGACGGAAATGTGAATCATCCGTTTTATTTGTCGATACAAATGACTCAGGATGAAATTAGAAAAAAAAAAAAAAATAACATTCACAGGGCTCGTCCGGGATTTGAACCCGGGACCTCTCGCACCCGAAGCGAGAATCATACCCCTAGACCAACGAGCCGATGTCTAAACAGATATAACAAACGACACTCGAACCGTTTGGACCGAAGATCGGAATTCGAAATCCAGTTTTCGAGTCTGAAAGTCAATTGTTTTAATTAGAAAATGAAAAAAAAGTTTTTTCAAAACGGTACATATGGAGCGATAAAAAAAATTCTGGAAAAACTGTTTAATTCGCATCTTGGGTCTTTGATGTAGAAGAAATAGAGGATTAATTATGTATTGCAGAATTTTTAATCAAACTGGGGAGAAAAACTAGATCGCACCAGTACAGCGTGATTCAAACGAATTCAATAAACACAGTTGATCCAATTACGTCTCTCGACGTTTCATTTTCTTCGCTGAGCAATTTTTCATCATATGAATAAGGGAAACTGAGAAGAAAAAATCCTGTGATAAGTTATGGTCAGTTATCGACAATTTAGCGACAATCTAGTCACTCTTTTGCTGATAACTTGGTCCAAAAATTTTCTTTTTCAATTTCCCTCATTCATACGATGAAGGATTGCTCTCCAAACAAAATGAGACGTCGAAAGACATGATCGAATCAACCGTGTGCCCGAAACCTTACAACAAGTGATTTTTGAAAAAGTAAATCTTTCCATGTCTGATAAACTTTGGATAAAATATGAATGATTTTCGGAGTAACGAGAATTTGTTGAATCACGCTCTACTCAACGCGGAGCGTTGTACCGGTGCCGCCATCTGTGTGGCGGGACGAAGACCAGCGTGTAGAGCGGCCGGTGGTTTTTAGTGTCTTTCTTGCGCCACAAAGGTAGCATTGAAGTCTCTCGTTGCCCGTTGTTCGTCGCCTCGTTTAGTTATAAAAGTTATAATCATCAAGTTGGCAAATTAAAATGAAGATTACAATGCGCGCGGTGGGTTGTGCAATTTTATTATTTCTCTTCTTTTTTTTTTGCTCCTTCGCTCTTTCTTAACAGGGTCGTCGAGAGGAATTTTCTCAACTTTCGTAGTCAGATTTTCTCCCAGCTATAATTGTTTCGAATTATTTGTTATTGATAGTTCCTGGGTCGACGAAAATTTCATCAATATCAATTACTCATTGTCAAATGAGCGGATTAATTTCGCGTTATGACACTACGTTACAGTCAGAGTGAGACACCGAGACACACAATTAGAAACGTATTACTACTCTTCAGGCCTCGGGGGGTTTAAACCGAGCTCTAATTACACTTGGCTTATTTTTCCTCGGCTATACCTACTCGGAGTAAGTTTTTAATTAAAACATAGTTATACTACTTGCCCGAAAGTGTTGTAAACCCCCCAGACCCCCGGAGACAACACGCTTCCAGATATTGAAAAACTGGACAAACTTGGACACAATGAAAAACATCATGGTTTTACGACGTTAAAGTTTACCGCGACGGAAACCCCGCGGTGAGGCCTCGTAGCCTCGCCCTTTGCACACCCTTTGTCTCATGCCACCCTGTCGTTAACAGGTAACTACTACCTCGATTCATCAATTGACAAATAACGTGTACAGGTACACCTCGACGTTTTTCGGGTTGGGAATTTTTGGGAAAAGTAATCAACGACCATTTCTATACCTGAAGCACACCGCATGACGGTGGGACAATTTATTTTCTTTATTACAATAGAATTTAATCTAAATTTTACTAGCGGAGACAAAATTTTTGCTATTTCTTAGGAAATGTTGAGAGAAAAAAAAAAATTGTGTAACTTGTTTTCTTTCAGATTATTGTACATATTGAAAAATGTTTCAAATTTTCTCGTCTGCACCATTAGCACGGTTATGAAATTTTCAAAACTCATTAATTTTACTCGAAATTCGATCTATTTCTGCAACTTTGGACTTGTAATAATCGACTCTCTAATTTTCTCCACATTCGAACGCGAGCCACTATACAGCATTGTTTCGGGTATTGTTAAACAAGCCTTCGGGCATCATAGTGCAATTATAGTAATTACACACCCGACTGCAGTCCTTTCGACCAACAAAACAGGCAAAAATTCACAATTTACTTTCAGAAAAAATTCAATCAATTCTAATCTTTCTTCACAAAATTTTGGAACAACCCCACGAGGACTCTGAAATAATCGTTGGCCCCTCCTCCGTGTCTTTCTTTTTTTTCGACTAAACTCCCTCCGAATCCGTATCTCTCTCTCTCTCTCTCTTTCTGGACGTGTCGCGGGGTCCTCCCTCCCCTGTACGGCGCACAATCGCTTGGGCATCATCGGTAAGTCCCACAAGAGCTGCGGGTATCCCCCTCCCAAGGCGACAGTCCGTTGCTCACCTGTGCCCGTGTAGATGGGCCCATACACTTCTCCGGTGATGCCCGGGCGCGTACCAACCACGACGGTGTCCCGAAGAATAAATAACCGTCGTCTGAAAAGCTCGAGTCTTTTTTTTTCTACGTTTTCATTTTTCATTCGTTCGATTCGCATCGTGACGTTTTCATCGAGATTCCTTCCGAATCACCGGTGCAATAGCTGAGGAAGATATAGAGGGGTGGGGGATCGGGGAGAAGCCAGGAACCCTGAGGAACCAAAGTCATTCACCCATCGGTCATCGAGCCAAACGGAGACATAATTATCAGTGATTTTTAACACGTTTTTTTTGTTTCATCGATATTGTGACTTTTGGGTTTGTTCGATGTATTGTGCGATTCATAGTTCAGTGAACATGGATTACGATTCGTGAACGTTTTTGGAAATATAACAAAGATACAAATTATCTATACCATAAAACGTGAGTAATTTTTGTGGATATTAATGTGTTTCTGAGAATTTGCGGTTTTATTGACAGGTTTTTACAATTCTAAAAGCTCCATAATTCCCGGGGGGAGGGGGTGGTTTTACACCGAGTTTTACAGCGTTTTACAATAAAACATTAAATAACCGTATTGAACACCGAACAGTGGGAATAATATTTCAGTTTTACCGTCGTACGATTCCTAAATTTTGTTGATTTTGATCAAGATGATGTCGATCGCGAGGAAGAGAAATCGGTACTCACGTTTCGATAATCGAATCTCTAGATAAATTAAAAAAAAAAAAAAAAGGAACGTAAAACAAAACGTTTGTGTCCCACATCACGGTGACTTTCATAGATGACGGACTGTCGCTAAACGAAAAAGCAAATTCTGTCTAATGGAAAAGACACATCCGTCTCTACGCTGTTTGATTAACCCATTCGACTCTTGTCGTTCGTATATCGAAGCCTCCTGACCTACACTCTCCGAGAACCCCGGGGGGGTTCGGAATATTTTGTCGCTTTTTTCGATTCTCATTCGGTTCGTGCGGTTTATGTGAATTTATGAAAATCGATGGACAAATTGTGGTGGCCAGTCCTAGTCCATTCGTATTTCGTGTTTATTGAACGGTAAAAATATCGGTTGTGCAATTTTAGATATCTCCAGCCGAGTTTAAACGGTTTTTCTCTATCATATTTATCCGATAGAAAATTGCGTGCGGTAAATATCGTTCGAATAATTTTTTTTTTTTTTTTTTTTCTCTTTTTTTTTTTTTTTTTTTTTTTAAAATCACGCGAGAGTAAAACCGCATTCGATATGAATATTTCCGAAAGTTGTTCTGGGTCTTGAATATCTGGAAAAAGAAACAAAAAAAAAAAACTAGAGGCGCCTCTTCGTTTTTTTTTTTTTTTAACAAGAAACATGCGAATAAAATTTGAAGAATAAATTTCGCGATCTGTTCGTTTATATTTCGGATAAAAATTCACATAATTTTTCCACCAAGCGTTGAATTTGTGTATAGCGAGGAAAAACAGCGCACGAGCTATCGTGACTCACCGCATCAAATTATTATATTGACATTATTATCGTCGAGACCCGAGAATCAATTTCACTTTACCGGCTTTTCGCAATTATCATCGGTATTGTCACAGGACGGTGAACAATTTCGACTTGGATAAGTATAAGAAAAAAAAAACCAACAATGGTTTTAGCAGACTAACGCCGATCGATGTGGCAAGTCGATCGATTAACTAGATTCTTGTAATTATTCTCATTCAAGCTGATCACTTGCCTCTAAAATCTGATCGGTGTAAAAAAAAAAAACGGAAGGTAAAAAACACGCTTAATTCGATTAAATCGTTTTCAACTATCGAATATTGCTTTTCGTTGCAAATTACCAGATGCACCTGGTGCTTAACCTTGGTTTTGTATATCGAGTCGCTAAAAAGACGGCATGACGTAATTACCGCGTAGCCTCCTAGAACCAGATTCGCGATTCGGTTACGTAATATTACCGAACATATCGCCGTGAATCGCGAATTAGCTGGTTACGTTATTTTCTTTTTTTACTCTAGTTTGACGATATCGTTTCATTTTTCCTGTCGTTTCTGTTTCCAGATGAACCAGCAGTGCAAAGTATGCGGGGAACCGGCCGCCGGATTCCATTTCGGCGCCTTCACGTGCGAGGGATGCAAGGTGAGACTGATTAAACTCTGTTTACTCATCAGACGATATTTCACTCGCCTTAGTCGCTCGGTCTAAGCTCCACTGGGTTTGAAACGTTTGAAAGGCGGTTTCCGGCGCTTCGCACTTGTCCGCCACAATTGTTTCCGCCCTAGTTAACGGTTACGTCAGGCATCCACCGCGCGTATACTCCATTGTTTAGTTTAGTTTTAGTTTAGTTCAGTTTCGTTTCGTTTCGTTATTTTCGTTTTCAGGCCCGCTCTAGCATGTCAATCTCCCACCTTACTCGCCACCGTATATCTCTACCTTCGACTCGCACAATATAATCAGAAAAATGATCAGGGAAGTCATGGAAGAGTCAGGGAATCAGAAAAATGGTCAAGCAATTTTATGGCCACGCAAAATAAGACGGAATAAAAGATTCCCAAAGATTTTTTTTTTTGGTCTTCCTCGCGCGGAAATCTCGATCAATGAAAAAAGTGGGAAAAATTGTACGAATTATGAATGGAAAAATATTATTGAAATTCATTTTCTTTCACCATTGATTCAGAACATTGCTCGAATAATTTCAAGTCAGTAAGAAAATTATAATTTGGTCAGGGATTCTTTTTCACTCTTTACAGTGGCCACCATGTTATATCATCATCATCATCATGAGTGAATTACCTTGTAGATTTTTTCCTCCGTGTTTTTTCATAAACTGAGCAAAATAAACAGATTTCAGCTAAAAATATTCAAAATTATAGAAGTTATGAATTTTTGTACTGCTGAAAAATCTCTCTGTGTCATATTTCGAATACTGTTTTCCCGCCTTTTCTTTCGATCTCGACTCAACGTTGACGAAAAACAAAAAAAAAAAAACAAAAAAACGACCAGCCATCTGGGACCGATATTTCTTGTAATCTAGGCCCCCCCTCCTCTTCCTTTGTGAAAATACGTAACGCTAGAATTTTCTTGATTGTGTCATAACAACCGCGATCAAGAAGTGTGGGTGGGTAGCTGCTGGTTCTGGATCTGGATTCTTTTTTTTTCTTTTACTCTACGTCTGTGTGTGTGTGTGTGTGTGTGTGTGCAAAACTGCACGGACCGATGCTTGACATTATAACGTGCTTTGTATGTACGTATTGCTCTAACACACGGTTCACTATTTTTTTTTCTTCTTTTTTTTTTCTAAACGGCGAGTACTAGATCGAGGATGTTATGAGATTGCTGGCAATTTAACAATAGCGTAACAATAGCGTTGCGAGCCTGTCTCGCCGACGAGCATCGAGAACACTGGGCCAAGACGCGGAGGAAGCTCTCGATTTCAGGATAATGGAACCGCGAAATGATCATTAATCTCGTATGCGGAGGCCGCGCATAGGGAAACGGTGAAATTAAATAACTCCATTGTAACTACATCCGAAATACCCTCGAATTACCTAGAATTGTTTCTTTTTTTCTTCTCTATCAATTCTTCACCTATTCAGATTCTGATAATTTGAACTGGGGAAGCGATAAATCGTTTCTTTCCGTTTCGAATTATGTCAAAATAGTTTATAATTCGTGTGCGACACGGTTTCGGAATTAACGACGGAATTGTGTTGAGAAAGAATTAATTTAAGCTAAGGCGTAATTGTATCGTGGATGTTATAATAATTCGCTGTAGGTGGGAGAAAGTTCATATATATACATATACATCAGACCAAATTTATGGAAATATCTAGACACTGTAATTCAACTCGACCTTCAAACGCTGCACTCGAGACACTCTAATTAACACGGATATAATTAATAAGGTCTTGTAGAACCGCGTGCAAAGTGCAGAACTGCACGATTCAACGTTGAATACTACGTAAGAAATCGCGTAACCCAGAAAGAAACACGTATCGTGACTCTTCACTGTTACTGCACTGTGTGATCTCACTTTCATTCTTTCATTCATCCATTGAACACAGTTTCTTGTGACACAGGAATCCACCACAAAAGACGAGAAAATTCAGAACCACGATCGTAACGAATGTCGCGAAAAGAAACTAAATTAATTAGCGGCCTTAGGATTAATTAGACCGTGACGAAATTTGTAATTTTGTGTTTTTCTTATGTTTCAGTCATTCTTCGGTCGCTCTTACAACAATTTAAGCAGCATATCGGAGTGTAAAAACGGTGGCGAGTGCGTGATAAACAAAAAGAACAGAACCGCCTGCAAGGCATGTCGTCTGCGAAAGTGTCTATTGGTCGGTATGTCAAAGTCCGGATCTCGATACGGTAGACGATCGAATTGGTTCAAGATCCACTGCCTCCTCCAGGAGCAACAGCAGCAGCAGCAGCAGCAACAACAGCAACAGCAACAGTTTCAGAACCAACGTCCGCCCTCGATATCCACCGGCCACATGAGCCACAGGAAGGAGGAGATGATGATGCTCGGTATCGACGATTACAAAAACTCGACATCGCCCAGTATAAGCTCCCCGGAATCCCATAACAGCGACAGTTCCGTCGACGTATCGGAAAGGAGGGCCTTGAATCACCCCGGGTTTCGACCCCTCCACCCTCATCACGCCGCCGAACTATCAGCACTTAGCAAAGAGATGCTCGGACTACCCTTGGGCTTCCCGATACCCGGGATGCCGATGATGACCTCAGGCTTTTTGCCGCCCCACGGCATCCCCATATTCCCGCCGTATCACCTTTACGGAACGCCTCACGGCACTCCGCACCCGCTTTTACCCGGCCACTGCGGAGCCCCCGGGGTCCTTCACCATCCCAGCATCGTCGGTATGAGCGAGAATATCAACCCCAGCAACAACAACAACAACAACGACCGTGACGCTCAGAACCAGAACCCCGTCCCCCCGGCGATCGAGGCCTACACGAAACGATTTTACCTGGAAGCGGTATTGAAGAGCCAGCAGACGCCGGTTTCGGAGAACGGGGAGGAAGGCTACTCGCCGAGATGCAGTCCCGGAGGGACGCCACCGCCCCAGGACAACCCGATGGATCTGTCGATGAAGACCTCTGCGACACCCGGGGGTAGGGAGGACGCCTTCACCCCGGAGAGTGGAGGCTCGGGGCTGAGTGACCGGGAGGATATCGACATGGACGATCTTACCGAGGACGAATCTCCACCGGCGAAGAAGAGACCAGCGCCGATTGACCTCACCTGCACGAGGGTGTAAGGAGGTGAGGTCGCGTCATTTCGCACTTAACGAGACGTTGGACTGATAAGAGTTGTGGTTCGATGTGGAAATCGGTCGAACCACGACATCCATGACATTTACTGCAGCGGGAAGAATATTGAGAAATTTCAAGATCGTTACCATTTTAGGTATATTTAATTGATAAAACACGGTTTTTATCTCATAGTTTTGTTATTATAATATTTATATCAGTAACGTGTACATATAACAGCAGCTGTGCTCTCTATAGTTTTATTATCAATGATAATTATTATATTATCATATAGGTTATACAGGTGTAACTAATGTTGATTAATTAATATTTAAACAATAATTGTTTTACATTATAATACACACTGATCGCGAAACAATATGGCCAGTATTATTGATTTTTCTTTTTCATGTAATTCTTTCAACAATTTATATGAATACGTTATATTTTTTTCTTCCTATTTCTATCATTATCATTATCATTATTATTGTTATTATTATTATTATTATTATTCTCAATGTACAAAAAAAATATATATATACATATATATATATATGATATTATTTGGCAAGATAGGATAAAGCAAAAAGTGCAATTATTCAATTTCGCAATATCTTTCTTATCTAATTAGTTTTTATCTATACTATTTTCTATACTATATTTAAAGATATTTAGAGAAACAAGCGAAATAAAAGAAAAATAAAAATTAAAAAGTCTCAATTAGAAATTTAAGACGATTAAACAAAAAAGTGAATAAAAAATTCATCGTGTAAATAAAATCATTATTATTTCTGCGATATAATGTACGGGACCCAGGCCAGTAGTACTGTAAATAGTTATCGTTAACTATATCGTGTTAGATAATAAAATAATATAAAATAATAATCGATGTATAAAACATATAAATACGTAATGTATGATAATATAAAATATTAAAAAAAAATCAAACTTTTTTTTTCGTATTTCTCTTAATCGAAACAAGATAAAAAAAAAAAAACAACGTCATTTAACCCTTCCACGAATTTCAGTTAGTTGATCTTCTTCGAATCAAATTATAATTCGAAAAGATTGGGCAATAAATTTATCTTTGGAAAATAATAATTTTATTCGGATAGATTGAATACTGTTTCGTTAATTACAATCGTAAAACAGTCAAACTTCTGCAGCAAAATAAAATTGTACTCAAATAAAAAATCTTCCATTGAGATCCCAAAAATAGAAAAAAAAAAAAAAGGAGATTGTCTCAACAACACGCATTTTCATTTAATTCAAAATTTTCGAGTTGCATTAATTATCCTTGTCTGTGTATAATAAAATTAGTTTCTGTTCATTTTTTTCTCTCTCTCTCTAATATTTATATTGATTAAACTGAGACGTTGATTCCATTCGTTTTTGTTTTTTTTTCAACGAATATATAAGATAGATTTACTATTGCGTGCGTTGCAGCGTTGCAGCGTTGCAGCGGTGCAGTGCAGTGCAGCTGAGAGAAAAAGGTTACCGACATAAATAGGCAATATAATAAACCGTATCTCTCTGTGCATAGATGGTAGAGAACTGGCACTAACTCATAATAGCTCTCTTGGTTGCATGAATATTCAACGTGCGACAAACATAAATATAATAAGTAGAAATTCTTGGCAGTTTATAATACCTATACTGCAAAATATCGCCGTGAGGATAGTTTCAAAGACTTTTCACAAGAGTCGAAATATAAATTTCATATCGCATAACATCTGGAAGGAAGAAATAATAAGAAAAAAAATGAACTAATTCAGGCGCCTCGAAGCTCCATATATTACTGAACGACGGAATGTTAAATCTATTCACATAGCAATAAGGCGGCTAATTAATTAGAAAGAAAACTAAAAATTAATTGAAATCATAGGACAGGCGTTCAATAATTTATGTAAATTGGGTGCCGTAATTAAAATAAGAGTTATACAGAAACTAATTCCGATCTGGAACGCGTAGTTTCGGAGTGAGGATCACAGTCGGTGTTGCGGTCCGGGTCATATTCATCTTCGCCGGATGATTAATAAGCTCATTTTGGTCAAATCGATTAGGAACGAACGTCTTTAGCCGACCATCCGATCGGCTATAAACTCAGATCGAAAGTCATCCGTGTCAACGTAACGTTAAGTAGCAACAATTCAAACGGCAAAATTCAATTAAAAATATCCATTAATTAAAAATAGTAATATTGATAATTAATCGAACGTTGGCAGGTATCGCGTAACAGATGTGCGGTTTCACTATCTTCTTCCTTTTATTTTTCTCATCGAATTATAGTTTTCGGTTTATTTTTCACAAAAGATTTTTTCATCAAAAGTAATAAAATTTATTCACGTGTCATTGGTCGATTATCATAAGACATCTGTGATACCGATGTTATTACTAACGGTCGATAATCTCTCACTTGCCGACTGTCGATAATCGCTCGGATACTAGCAACCGATGAAAACGAGGGTCTCAATACCGACGGTGAAATGAATCGATTACCCCGCGAGATTTGACCCTAGCGGATTCGGTTACGCCAAAAATACACCGAAAATGCAAACTTAAAAATGGTGGAAATTTGGTGATATTTCGGTAAAACACCATCTTTTGTCCAATATTACACCAAAATCGCACGGTGTGGTTTTGAATTTTTCACGCTACTTTCACACCAACTAATTTTACACCGTTTTTACACCGATTTTACACTTGACTAATTTTACACCTATTTCACATCGATTTTGCACTTGACTAATTTTACACCGATTTTACATCCATTCACACAAAACGGATTTTCGAGAAAAAAAAGGGATACCTGAGTCGAATCGAACCACCGTCGTTCGAATTTGCAAACAATGACGCTACCGTCTGAACCACGGAACCGAGGGGGAAATAACTCCTTGAATTGACGTGTCAATAGTCCGTGAATTAATTCGTAATTCACTGAATTAACGAGAATTACTTGAATTAATGAGAATTAGCTGAATTGAAAATGAATTACTTGAATTAACGAGAATTACCTGAATTAACAGTGAATTACTTGAATTAACAGTGAATTACTTGAATTAACAGTGAAT
>JAFFZH010012819.1:0-72131 GCA_018420115.1 Euura saliciscinereae
AAACGTTTGGTATAATAAAAATCACCACAGTGTTTTTCAGCGTAATCGTTCGCGTTCCCGTTCCCGTTCGCGTTCGACCGACCGACCGAGCGAGCGAGCGAGCGTTAAGCGCCTAGCGTTTAGATCCTGCGCCGTCCGCAGTCGTTCGCCAACTGTCAATCAACGCCGGGTTTCGCCGTAGAGCGGGAGGGGGGCTGACGAGGGGGGGTAGCCGGAGAAACGCCCACCGGGGTTCGTCCAATGCGCCGCGGCCCGACCCATCGAAGACAGCGACGCCGCCGGCGGACTCTGCAGTCTAACTTCACCAACCGCCATCGCTACACCAACACACGGTTCAACTTCGGAGCTGTGAGAGCCCCGAGGCTTCACAGGCATTCTCGTTGATCGCGAGTCCCGCTCGCGCGCGGCTATACGATATACAGGGAGGGATTCGACGATGCGCCGGGGCCGGAGACGGACGGTCACTCTGCGCCACGGCGCGCCGGACTGAGGTGAACCTCGACGATACCAAGAGCGCGGAGATTGTACCATTATTTTTTATTCTACAAAATCTGAGTGTAGAACTTGTTGTTTTTCTTTAGTAGCTAGATTGTTTTTTTTTTATATATGATTTTATTAATATTCTTGAAAATACGTTTTCACGTATTACTTTAACAATAACAATAATACGGTAGAAAAGGACGAAATAGATGTTGAATTTTCATTTTCTGAATAATTAAATTAGACTAGATCAAAAATCGAAACTGAGAAGTTCGTCGTTTCGAGTTGGTACCTATACCTAATTCCGTTGAAATATTCGAATATAGAATAAATTCTAGGCGATTATCACCGCGGATATATCGACGTGTCATCGATACCCCAGTCAAATCTAAAACTCTATCGATACAGACGATGATTAACGTCTACCTTCTCGAGGTTTATAATCCACATCGACTTCGTTACCCTTGTAGAAAAATGAATTTAATGGTTTTAAACAGTTTTCCATAACGAATAGTATTTATTTTTCTATATTTCTGTAGATATCGCGTCTGTTTCTCTCACTGGATCGGAAACAGCTCAGCTCCTACCCTGTGTTTAGGAGATTCCCGTCTTGCCCGGCGGCCGTCGTTACACGCGTTGCCTCCGCGTGCGGAATAAAATTTCCGGGGACATCGATCTAGAAGAATTATAATCTTGATTCGAATTCGTGATGCGGGATCGGAAAGAAAAAAAAGCTACTATAGTCTTGTAAACATAACATGAACGACTCTCGTTGTCGTGTTTACGTCGACGTTATGAGCGATTTCGCGAATCTATCGATTCATCGACTTTACTTCGAACCGTCGGCTCCTAATCCCCTCACTCTCAACAGTCTGACAATAATATTATATTGTTTACACAACGGATCTGAGGGTCTGACGATAATGCGTAGGTCTGTGTATATTGATTCTTGTTGTTCTTCACTTCAAATTTTAGGCAAATTCATTTGCAACTGTGACGAATTCGTATTTTTGTGATCAATGTACGGTAATATTGAAAATTTGTTGATAAATTCAGAGAACATGAGTAGCGATTCACTTTGCAGTACTAAATTTGCGATTTTAAAAGACGGTTGGAAATTTCTGTATTAAGCTTCATAAAAATGTATCTGAAGCAATTAACATATACTTTTTGTGTATTAAAATTCAACTTTTTCAATATTTCAATGTTCATATCCCAGTTTCGAAGATTCAAAATCATTCGGAAATTTCATAGCCAAGATTATAATAAATTTTATGTACAGAATGTTTTGAAAATTCGGCTGAATACTCATATGATATGAAAATTGCCGAATTATCGGATCATAAAATATTGCAGAATCGACCAAAAAATGAAAATTTGAAGCTTTTAATTTGATGGACTGTTGATAATTGACTGAAATACCGCTTTGTAACTGAAAACTAAAAAAGTGATTGAAAACTCGGTATGTTTTCTCAATACCAAGACACAAATATCAAATTTCAAGATGTTTCATGTGAAATTCATTTGAATCAGCAGGATTTGTAAATTTCATTCCTTTTTGTAGAATAAATTTCAAGGTGGGTCCACATTACCGTATGCGGGGGCTTTCAGGGTCTTGCATACCGGGTGACGCTCGCGTTGGTAGAGACCCAAGGGCGAGGGCACCCCGTGATCGATCACACCGCACCACCCCATCGAGACGGGGGACCTGTGTGTACCCAGTCTCTCGTATACGTGCATATTCGCTTCTATATACCAGACTGTGTGCATATATACACTGTGAAATTGATGACTTGCGTTAAAATCAGCTGTGGGGTTGAAACTTTTTTACCTACCCTCCGCCACGACCGGATATATATACGTCTACAGCTATATAGTAGTGTATATATAGACTCGATACTGCATGTATCCTACGAATGCAAAAAAAAGGTTTCGTTCCAATTTCACTTGAATCTGATTTTTTATTTCTGTTATACAGCCGATGCGTATTAACTGGTATTGAACGTACGATTATTATCACGATTGATAAAACAGTTTTTTCAAGTTCTAGTTTTTAGACAAGTTTCTAAGTTTTAGTGGAGTTAGAGTAACGAATCTGCAAATTTTTATTTGATCTAGAAAAATGATTTATCGTTTATTCAATCTGTGTCAAACATCGATTATGACAGAAATCGAAAATCACACAAAATTCAGTTTAACTTATTGAAAATATTATTTTGTTGTTCTTTAGATTCTCCATTCCCTTGCGGATCGATATAAAGTTTCATATAAGACTATTTTCAATCCTATATTTGTCTCAATTTCTCACCCATTTCAGAAACCTTGAATATAATCGAAAGATGTGGATTGAAAGTGTGAAAAAAAAGAAGAGAAAACTTAATTTTCTTCTTTTCTTGACAATAATTTGATAATCAAAGACTGTATAATTGAATATCGGCCTTTCTTGTTTTTTTTTGTCGCCATCATCGACGATTTTTTTACCACTAGATCTTATAGCCTGAATTGCTGAATCCTGAATTAGTAGAAAAAAACAGGATTTCACAAATTTGACACAAGACTCAAGGCCTGGATGATCGGTTCTGGACAAACTCGAACATTTTTCAAAACAAATTGGGGACGAGATTATCGAGAATACAAACACCACAGGCTTTGAATTTGTACACCTACTCATATATTTCGAATCGAGGACCGTGTATCGTGTTTGAGAGAAAAATAGGAGGATTATTAACGCAAAGTCAGTTGAAACGAACCGACTTCAGATTCATCTCGTGCTCCGTTTCTCCGCCGGGTGGCAGCACCGAACGGGGCGAAGTAAACCGCGGGTGTTGGACACGGCTCGACACAGGTATCGCCGCGGCTCGATAAGTGTACGGATTTAATCCGGAATAGTTTCGTACCCAAGGGATGAATGATTCACCAACAAACTACACCCCGCACCCCGCAGGTCGTGTGTGCCGGGAGGAATTAATGCGTTCGGTCAACAGGAAATTAGACGCGAGTTTTAAGGATTTAGTTCGGGTTGAAAACTATTTCTTCTATAACAATTGATATTTTACTCATGCCAACTTCTTATCACAAGTTTTTTTTTTTAATATTTTCAAAACGAAGAAAGAAACCACAATATATAATCCACATAACTTGAAAATTGGACGCGATGCACCCAAGAGGCCGCCGAAGAATCGGTATACTGCCGATCAAGTACTCGAGTTAACGCAATCTCTTTCTTTTCCATATCAGAATAGAAAGAAGAGTAGATTCACGCCAGGAATTTGTTTTACAGTGACAAAAGTTCTCAAAAATGAAGCTTTGAACAATCATTTACCCCAAAGAAGGCATTTTTTTTGTCGTTTTTTGTCATTTTTTCATATTCATCCTTGAAATACCTTCTTTTTCGCTCGTCTATCGATCGATCCACGTATTTTTTCTGATTACTTATTCAATAACAATAAATTCAACAGACCGTTTGAGATAATTGCCAATAAAATGATAATTAAACGTGCATGAATAAACCTCCGACTAAGATGAAAAGAGTCGAAAGTCCTCAAAATCGTAAATCAATATCTGCACGGCTGTCTTCAAATGATTAAGGGAACACGTGACAAAGTCAAGAGTGCGAAAAGTCATTTTCCATACGATCTTTGGAACAAACTTTTTCATTGTTGACTGTGACAAACTGTTCATTAATGAGAGGCTCTTCCAAAAATGAACAGGAGATTACAACTTGATCTTCAACGCCTGTGGTAATTAACTTCAATTTCCACAGTGGTCGAAAATTAGGCACTTTCCGCACGCTAAACGGGCCGCAAAGACACAACTTTCCGTCCAAGTGTAACAAAAACCTGTTTATTCCTCAATTCCTCGTATGAAAACAGCAAAACCTTATTTTTTTTTTAATTTCACGATACAACGAATTCTCTTTTTATTCTGAAAATACTTTCAATAATTGTAATTTGAATCTGAAACCCAAAGAAAAACGACGATTAAATTATCACCTCCTCGATTCTGATGCGAGACGCCAAGGTTCTCGGTCTCAGGCTCCTCTCCCATGTCATTGAGAGAAGATGCAGTGGCCTGCAGCCGAAAACTACAGCCGCTGCCGCAACGATGCATCATCTTCTCTATCCGGAATAAGACTCTCTCGATATGCCTCTTCGGGGGAGGCTCCGCAGCCTCGTAGAGTATAGAGTATAGAGAAAGCCGAAAGAGCTTCTCGCTACCTTGCGGGTGAGAGATCTCCTCGAGGCGATACCCTCGCGACCCGAGTCCTCGTCCTCCTGCCTCAGCGTGAGGCCCGCCTGCCAGTCATTTTACCGCGTTTCGAACATCCACTGGAGACTTTTTTTTCACGATCGTTGAACATTTGAATCCATCTGTGTGTCAGCTAATGTGGATAAGGAAATTCGTCTGTTTGGTGGATTTCAAAAAGATAAATAGTCGTATTTTTTATCGCATTTTTGTTCGAAATACTATATATTTTAGTTTCGATCAATGTTAATAATAGTTGAGGCCGTAAGAAATTTTTCTGATTTTAGGCACGGGGAGAGAATCGGCGGTAGGGAAAGTTGGAAGATCGGTACCGGAATGACCGTGAGGTTCAGAGTCAGGTAGCAGGTACGCCTTACATACTATATCTGGGAACTCGTCGCCTCCCGGTGACGGTAATGCCCCATTTATCTCGTCCGTAGACCGCTTAGCTAGATATTTTGTGTGAGGGCAACAAGCCGACTTATGGGGTCCATAGATTTTCTTAAAAGACTGAATTACCTAGATCTCGACCCTGCCGCATAATCTCCCCGCGGGACACCTGCCACTCAAATAATGATTCCATTTTTACAAATTTCGCTACTCTTCCCTCAAAAAAACAATATAATTCAATGTATTATCGTATAGTTTATCGAATATGTTCACCACATGAAAAAAAAGAAAGAAATTTATCAGTAATAATTGCTTATTAAGGGTCCAAAGGTTTCAATACTTGATGGATCAATAATCATCGATTTCTCAAAGGCAAAGACAACGGATTGAGTATATGCGAGAAATTCAAGTATGCGATGAGTAATTCTCTGAATCAATGGTGAAAGAAAATGATTGTTGAGAATACGTTTTCATTCATAATTTATACGAGTTTTGCTACCATTTCCATTGAGGAAGAAGAAAAAATCGCTGAAGGTCTTCTATTCCGTCTTCTTTTGTATCAAAATGAAATTCCTTGACTTTTCCCTGACCATTTTTCGGATTTCTCGAGTTTTCCGTGAGCAGAAATTGACTCTTAATCGGGGAGAACTATCTAGGGCCTCACTAGGGCCCAGAAACGTAACGTTTTTCCGATCCAGGGCGATCGTGGCGTTCCTGGTCGGGCCCTAGACAGCTTTCCCCGATTGAAAAGTGAATTTCTACCCGGGAGCTGCGTGGGGGTTCGTGTGTGGATGGATTTTTCGAACCGCGTTGAAAGACTCTGTCGATATGGGAACCCGATAAGGTCTAGAACTCTAAAAGTTATAAGGTGGCTAAGTGACTGACTGACTGACCAAGTGACTGAACATCATCGATTTGTCGAACCTCTTGGGGCTCCCGAAGGAACCCAGTGGGTCGTCTCCCTATCGTAATCTCACTTCTCATCCCCGAAGTCGCGCGGAAGATTAATAACGCGTCCTTGTTGTGCCCCCGGGTCGCGTGGAAGTCTCACCGGATACACGACAGGTAAATCAGACACCTGCCATATTACAAAATCGAGTCTCGTCCGCTGTCGAATCGCGTTAGCGTTTATCTCCGCGCAGTCCTAGAACAATAATCTTCTTTTTTCTTCTAATCATGGGATAAGGGACCGCAGCTTCCGGTCGCTTTGCTCAAAGGCTATTTTACCGCATGTTTACACCTCGAGCTCGGAGGACTTCCTCTCGGCGAGGATCAGAGAACCGCAAGAGCGATCGCCGCTCGGTCGGGCAGATAACTCAGCTGTCACTCGGCGTCAAAACAAAACATCGCTCCGGGAGTTTCAAAGCACAAAAAAAAAATGTCCCGTCTCGATTTTTTCTTCTTTTTTACTTCTCTTCCTCCGCGGATTCCAGGATTTTTTTTTCAACCTCTCGCGGCGATCGCGCCGGGCGATGACCCCCGCTGACTGTGGGAATAATTAATAACTCTGGTTAACGAGCCTGTCACTTTCGATGGAAAACGAACGTCCTTGACTCACCCACCCGAACCGTGGCTACGATTCGATACATAGAACCACTAGACGGGTCGGAATGACTTTGCGCATTTTAGGTACTACAACAAAGTCGATGCTGCACGGATTTTATTACACGGTGGCCACTGGTCACGAAAAACTCAGGGAATCCGAAAAATGGTCGGGGAAAAGTCGAGGATACAAAACAAGACGGAATAAAAGTTCAGAGTTCTAGACCTTATCGGGTTCCCGTATCGACAGAGTCTTTCAACGCGGTTGGAAAAATCCATCCACACGCGAACCTCTATGCAGCTGCATGGATAGAAATTGACTTTTTAATCGAGGAAAACTGTCTGGGGCCACCCTAGGGCCCTACCAGAAACGCCAGGCTTGCACCGATTCGGAAAAAAAACGTGATCCGTGTAGAAGTTGACCTTCTATCGGGGAAAACTGTCTAGCGCCCCACTAGGGCCCGACTAGGAACGTCGCGGTCGCCCTGAATCGGAGAAACTTTACGTTTCTGGGCTCTAGTGAGGCCCTAGATAGTTTTCTCCGGTTGAAAGTCAATTTCTACGTAAAGAAGGTAGGGAATAGTGATTTCAAAGAAATTTAGTCAAATCCGACTCATTTCTAGGCTCTAATGGGGCCCTGGATAGTTTTTCCTGTTTAAAAGCCAAGTTTTACAAAGAACGTTCGTGATCTGTGAGAAATTTAGTCGAATCGTTGTCGTTGTGATAATTGGTTGAGAGTTGGGATTCTCGATGATCGTGTAGAAGAAAATGTAAACCCCTTGTAAATTTTTGGGTTCTGGTAAAACCGTCGTAAAACTCTACGGGGTTTCCCGTTAAGCTTGTTAAGGTTTACTAACTTTTAATTCGACCTCTATGGAAAGAAAAACATAGACAGTGTGGCAAAGGTCCTTCGGAACCTGAGCACCTTAAAATTTTAACAACGACTCAAAAGTTAAATGACGAAACTGCCATAATAACTTTTATTAAGGGTTTGACACCATGCCACGCTGGTTTTATTGCCCCAAAACCGAAGACGGAGACAGAGACTGGGTTTCTATAGTTTCACAGACACGCGATCATTTTCACGATCAATTTTCAAAACATCTTGGGATAAAAAGAAAACCGTAGAATTGGAAATTGGAATCCGAAGAATCTTATTCGCAGTCTATCGGATACGAAAAAAAGGAACAAATCAAATCATTCGTGACAAGAATTCAAGCTATTCTCGCGCTTCGATAGATTCTCGAACCGTCCGTACGATGGCAGCAGCGTACGGGCTCGGGGCTTTTTAAGCCGGACGATATTTTCCAAAGGCATTTCTCTCCTTGGGAGAGCGAGAGAGAGACCGTTCACTGTTGGCTCCCCGATTCAACCACTGGTGCAGAAAAGATATATCGCTTGTTTTGGGACCGTCAGGAAACTGTATAGCCTCGGGCTACACGCGGTAGAAATAATGTTTCACTCGGAATCATTTCACCTGATCAAGTCACATAGTTTTCTTTATCAATCTCAAGTTTCTTGAAAATCAATTAGAAAAACACAAGAAACTGACTACTGAAAAAATTCTTCTTCCAGATCCTCGAGTTTTTATTCACTGCGGCATTGGCGAATTTGATCTGAGGCACCGACAAAGCTCGCACACAATCAGTGGTATCGAATGACGCTCGTGTTGCTCGCGCGATTATAATCCGCTGACTGTTTGACAGGCCGGCAATTGAACAGCGCAGCGGTTCAGACTGAGTGGAGGTCTAAGCCTTCGATGGGCGGAATTGCAGACGCTTAATTAAATTCGTCTACTTTCATTGTCAGTCTGACAACGATCTCAGGGTCCTTTGACCCTTCGTTGTCACACTCGGGTCAGATTGACCCAGGCTGATATTCAAACGGCTGGTGCATCGAAGCATCTGGTCCGATTTCATGAAGAAAAATCATGGGCACGTCACGTACTTTGAGTCGAGGAGGAAATAACTCAAGATTTGAATGATACGTTTTTTTTTAACGAAGTAATTCACATTATTTCATTTATTTCACCCTGTTTTTTCTACTTTATCATCATTTGTTTTATTCAAAATTGATTTTATCTTCTTTTTTTTTAATTTTATTAATTTCCTTCGTTATTTCTGATTATTTTAATTATTCCCTCCGTTATTTCTCAATATTTCACGAGCTATTGACACGTTATTGCACCGAGTTATTTTCCCTTGTAAAAAGCAACAATCGTTGATTTTTCGCAGAACTATCAACGATCGAAATGTACACTTTTTCACACAAAAAAAATCATAACTTTTGTAGTTTTCAATAATTTATCACAAAATTTATCGGTGATACTTTTGAAGCGACATACTTTGAGGAAAAAAATACTTCGGTACTGCAAGATCAAGAAAAAGTGCACAGAATCAATGACTTATAGATATTTAGCCCGAAAATCGATTCGATCGGGTGTGACAATGATTTAATTAATAATTACGCAATATAAGACTCGTGCCGTTGTTCATTTTCAACGTCGCTATTATATCGTCGCGCCTGTCACCAAGATGATTCTTTGATCCGTGCCGATGATTTCACGAAACACTCCGTGTAAATTCGGCCTCAATCGAGTCTTTCGTAATTCTCATTTCCTTTATGTCTGACCGTATATCGAATACGACGACACCGATGACGGAGTCTTCCATTCGAGAAATACGTTTTACTGTAAATAAGTAAAAACGTGTATTCATCCGAAACGTTGGATTTTTTTCTCACCAAATTCTCTCCACGACGCAAGAGAATTTCATTGAAAAAATTTGAAAAAAAAATACGTTTGGTCTTATTAAAATATTTCGCGCGTATTTCATATCGTTACGATGCCCATCGCGGTTATAACGCGATGCTCCGAAGCTATAGAAAAATGAATATGATTTATTCCACACGGTTTAAATCGACCGTTACTAATCGTGAGAATATATTTAATTGCAATGCGGCTGTATCTTCGTTTATATCGACGGTTTATACAGAAAAATGCTCTATACGTACAGAGCAGACGGTGTTATTTATCCAGCGATAACTTGGAATTTTATATTTCTACGCATTCGAGGTACAAAACGAAAAAATAAATAAAATTACGGCTAGATACTCGATAAAATTGAGAATCAAAGGAGCAATCATTACCAATGTTAATTATAATAATCCTCGTTGATTGGCGCCGGGTGAATTATGGGAAGAAATTCCGTTATTTCGTGTCAATAATTGAGGCGATAAGAAGATCAGATGCGTGTTATATCGCATTTCTGAGAGAACCGGATCAGTATTCGGAAAATATTTCGACGTCCTTCTGACGCAGAAACGCAGATTTCCACAATCTGAACGGTTTAATTACACAGTCGTTCTTCTATTTGGTATAATTTAACCGACGGACGTAATCGACGCGTTCGATTGTCTCACAGTCAAGGTAACATCGCCTCATTATGAACTCGTCGATCGCAGCTGTGACAAGATCTGCCCAGATATTATCATCAAATATGGCTAATGAACAAAGTCACAAGAAATTTCAGTGGAATTCACGATCAGTGTTCAGATTGGTGATCAGGCTCCAATTGCCCTGTAATTCTTGCTGTGCCGCGTAAAAAGTGAAAATTGGGCCAGTCAGAATTACAAAGTGAATTATAGTCAGTGCAAAGAATTCAGAGAGTGGTGGCAGCGTTTCTTATCGGCGTCTCGGACCCGACGGGTTATCACTGCATGAACAATTTTTTCGTCTTAAACACAGTATATTCTGTTTTATGGGAATAAGGACGCGGTATTGAAACAAGAAGCGTGTCCTGAGGGACCCACCGCTGAGACCTGAGACAGTGGTATGATAAGATCGTGGGTCAAACAGCCTCTGAGTAAATTGTTACGTCAGTTTCTACAGCCTGTAGTAGGTACCCACTGCTATTTTTCGAAAGTTTGATTCGTCGTTGTTTTTTTTCTTTTTCTTCAATCAAATTCCCGCGATGCAAATGCGAATAATAACTCGAATTTACGTCGGACTTAAATTTGATCATCATTATTCTATCAGACATTCGTTGGCTGAGAGTGACGTGGAATATAATTGTATGAACAAAAAGCTAGAGGCTATTTGAATAAAATTACAAGAGTATCTATAGCCGAGGATAATTTTTTACGTTCTGTTTTTTTTTTTTTTTCTCTCAATCCGCAAAAAATTATCGAAGAGATCGACGATAAGCAGATTTGCATGTTCCCGCTCACTATTGTCTGAAATTGTTCCTCTGTGTATAATTTTATTCCGTTTTTATAAAATATAAAGAGCCGAAAAAGCCTAGGATATGAGGTAGGTTTGAGTAGCAGCACCAGCGGCAGCAGCAGCAGCAGCAGGTCTCCATTTTGACCGGAGATATGGCAGAGCCACATAAAATATTCATAAATATTCGAAAACCCGTCAGTATGCAAACGAGATGGTAATCGGGCTCGAACCCATCGTCCATGCAAGTCTCTCTATACGAGGCGCCCGACCTCTGCTCGACTATTGGCAAAGCCCAACTTTCATCAACTGGGAAACACGCGTGCCCTATTAGTCCATGCACAAACATAGATCGGATGGTGCACTCAAATTAGACGAAATTGAAGATAAAAATAACGATATCACGATCAATGATCCAATTAGCATCGCGACACATTCCATTCTTAATGCATCCCATCGTTGTCTAATTAGGTCAAACGCCCCGGTTTCTGACATTGTAAGGATTTCAGCTGAGGTTATTCTCTTCTAAATCAGGGAAAATAACATGTGATCGGCAACGACGGGTTTCATTGGACGAATTGATACTTCTTAGGCAAGGAACGATCATCTTTTCAATCTATCATTCAATGATTGATTCAATAATCATCTTTTATTCGAGCCTAGTGCAGCTGCTAGTTTCTGACACTCGATAATCGCTGCACGCTAGTTTCTGACCCCACTGCGACCCCAGTTTCTGACACTCGGCTCGCTACGGCTAGCTTAGTCTTCGGAGTCGCGGTTCGTTCCAATAATTATCAGATGAGATCTCATAGTTCCTACAAATGCGACGAATATTCACGTTGACCAAGTCGAACGTGTCTGCTTCAACGAAGCGAACGTCTTTACAAAAAAACCATTGAGGTCAGTCTCTCGTGAATCCAGGGGTCAGACACTAGCGCAACGCTGAAATAAACGGAATACCGAAAGGACCCGGTATTTGACCCCTTCTTGCCGCGTGACAAACTTTGCGGTCACTTTTAGTCATCGATAATGAGATTTTGGACTATGGCGTACATTAAATGGTTCAACTTTCCTCCTCGATGATTATTCTCCATCAGCCGTTCGTGATATTGTAGAATAAAGTGGAAAAAAGGCCAAGGTGTCAGAAACCGGGGCGTTTTCTCCAATATTAATTAAATGTTGTTTCTTTCGTCAATTCCCTCGTAAAAATTGAAACCCGTCACGTTTTTTTGGATTCAAGGAAAGACGAAAGAGACAGCATTTAATTGATGAGTATACGATGCACGAAGTTGTCTGTTCTTTTTTTTCTTTGCTTTATGATGACGAGAAAAGGATTAAGAAACAGAAAAAAAAAATTGAGATATCGTTGGTAATTATATTAAATTATTATGTAGGTATGTTGCGTGTCTCGGACTAGTAAGAATATTAAATTCCGATTTACGATTAAGAGTCTAATTTCGGGAGCGACACGGTTCTGAAACACCTTTTGGGCGATAAAAAGGCGTCCGTATTTCATATATATTATAAAGAATTACAAATAAGTTGGATTATCACTTTTATTCGATAACCAAATAGGCTTATATACATATCCTACAAACTTAAAAAATTATTTCTATAATTTATCGATATAATTTGGTAACGACGGGTTCCTCATGTGCTATAAAGAGTCTGTCGTGCGTCATTGAATATCGTTAATTGGAGACGGTTTAATTCCAGTTAATTACATCCGAATACATACACGTATTACTACAACTCCTATTCAGTAGAATATTATGAACATTTTTTAACCGTACCCGATGCATCATTAGAAACCGATGAACAAGTCACATCGAAAGCTTCTCTAATCCAACAAGCCGACGAGTATTCGCGTCTATCCGAAATCGTATCGATTCGCAGAAACTCCTGTCGCAATAAAAGTAAATCCGCGTGTCCCTAACTCAGAATAAAGTACGAAACCGTGAACGAGGAAGAGGATCGCCGCCCACCGGGTGCCGTAAGTCTCTTTAATCGTTCCGGGAATAATTAGGCGGTTACGATTAAGGTGATTAAGGGATGCGCCGGTGAGCCACCCACAATTAGCTAATCACTTTGCTCCGATGGCGGTTTCTCGCGCGAGAACGTGCAAAATTAACGCTTTCGCTATCGTTTCAACACCCGCTGACCGAATTAACGATCCCGTTCAATTTTTACCTTCTCCTCCTCCTCCTTTATTCGTCCCCATGACCGAGGAGAATTTCTCTATGCCGCGACTCACGTCGCGGCGAAACGCGCGCGTCGATCCTTAAGACTCGGACATCGCCGACAGGACTCTCTTCCTCATCTGCATAAACATCTCCTCTCGGTAGCCTGGGACCCGGGAGGCTGGAGGCTGGAGGCTTCCCCCCTTCTCGAAGTAAGACAATGTGTCCACGTGTCCGTGTGTCTACGAATATAGTCGTATACAGGGTATCGTGCGAAGGTATGGGTGGAACGAATCTACTACTCCCGATTCCTCCTGCACCGCGTGCACCTCGCTTTATGCCCATCTACATAAACTCCGGCGAGGTATTGCTCAAGAGATGCACATTCTTCAACGGGACGCGCAAAAGGTCGTTAAGCCTCTGCGAGGCGGAGAGACTCTCTCATGCCGTTTGTACGAAATGATGAAAAAAGTATCCTTCAATCAAGGATCGACATTATTTTTCCCATTTTCACTCATATTTGACAACGTTCTTCAACTTCAGATGAACGAGTCGTTAGGAATTCATCCTGTAGGGTGGAAGCACCGTTTTGAGCCAGCCCACCATTCGTGGCCATTTCTTGAGGGGTGGTTACTTACTTCTGGTACTCGTATTCCATCAAAACGTTCGATTACTAGCATAAATATCGTTGATTTCTGATTACTTGAAATTATTGGTCGGATATGATATCAAATTTATCATTTTCAGATACGTTTTCGACTGTTTCTCAAAATTAAAAGGTCAGATTGAAAAATCATGCTATCAAATCTTAGATAATAATGTCATACAAATGGTGTATGAATTTCAAATCGATTTGACAAACGGTTACAGAGTACCGAATAATGGTCACCGATCATATCACTCCGCTCTTTGCAAGCTCTACTTCCGTGGCGTCCACAGGCCACAATCTTCGATCCGAATTTGACTCTTGTCTTCCAAAATGAATCTCACGTTGGTCGATTTCAGTTTTTTTTCAATCAAACTATGATAGTGGGGGTCGAAGCACCGTTTTGGGCCACCCGACCATTCGTGGCCAGTTCTTAAGGGTTGATTACTTATTTCTGGTGCTAAATATGACTTAAAGAAAGTCTAGGATACAGTTTTTCAATAATTAATCAGTCCCAAACCGTTTGTATATACTGTTTCTGGCCACCGCGTTCGATATGGCCGCTAATGGACCAATCGTTGGCCAGATACGGTACTAAGATGGTCAAAAATGGCGCATATCGACCCTATATCTGATTAGTTACTGATACGGCTAGTGATGGAGAAATTGTGTGCCAAGGTGACGGTTGTTCAATAACTGGGGCAGTGTCGCCAACAGTGCCGTTCACCTTCGTCTCTACGTACACTTATCTCCAAAGTGGTGATAAAATTGTTGTCAGGATATCCTAATTTCGTGAGGTTTGTACGAAGAGGGAGAGTCAAAGGTGGAGAAAAAGAATAAAGAAAAAAGAAAAAATCTACATAGGTAATACGCGTCTGGCGCGTTGATAGCGTTGCGTAGAAGCTGGGGGAGCTACCGCGGTAGCACGACTTGAGATTACGATTGTTTTACAACGCGAGGTAAAACTGTCGCGGGACCTTATTAGGGCGTTATTTAATACGCGGGTTCGTTGTATGCGGTGTGTGGCATAGTCTAAACGTTTTATACGTCTTAGCCTCTCCGCAGCACGGGATCTTGACTCACCCGCTCCTATTATGTGATATGATGACGTGATAATGCGATAATGTGATAAAGCGTTGGGAAAATATAATTAAGCTATTTAAGATACGTAACACGGTGGCGTCGTATCTACACACTAAACAAGTGCAAGCAAACACAATCTACTCTTGGATTCTTTCACCCGCTACTCACCCGAGCTCTTCCTATCTTTTCAGTTTTTTCTTTCTTTTTTTCTTCACGCCGGATGTAAATGACTCGTATTTTTCCTCCGAAAAATTAAACGGCGTACCTGCACCGCATTTTTCTCCTCAACTATACCTACCTTAGTGATTTTCTGGTTTTGAAACTGATTCAGAAGAGCTAGATGATAATATGCAGGCTTTTTTTGAAGAAAACAGAAAACTTTTCATAATTTTCTGAAATGAAATTATAATTTTACCGCCAGGTGGTGAAACTGGTCGAAACTGTCTAGAAACACAATTTTAGCGAGGAATCTGTCCAACAATTAGCCAGTTCATTTGGACAGATCTGGGAAAAAAAACTGGTAAAATTAGTATCAGATTACAGTGTCGCCACGAGACGAGGCGAGGCAAGAATTTCTCTTCTCTCACCTCGTCTCGACAATCTCAAGAAAATTAATCATACCGTATACTGTCTTTGATGTCGAGAGAGAATTTGTCTCTCGTCTCGAATTTTTCTCGTCCTAAAGATGATCTCTTGTCTTGTCTTGAATTTTTACACTAACCTTTCTAGTTTTATATTCCACTTTTATCAATAAATGAAATGGTTATCGTCATCGTTTTCCGAATAATTTCCGATCCTTATTTCATACAGATAAAATAGTCGAATTATCCCCTCATTATTTCGCATGATTCATCTTGTCTTGTCTTGTCTCGACATAGACAATAAATGAAAAAACGAGTTCTCATTCTTTTCATGTTTCGTTTCTCTCGACTCTTGCGGCAACACTTCTGTGATTACTCAGATAAAAATGACTCCATCGACTGTAATTCTCTTCTCATTTGAATCTTGGCATCTTTTTCATAAAAGAAAAATCGAAATTGGACCACAACCCGTAGAACTAGAGACTATTGCTTAGAAAACGATATAAATTTGATTCGATACGCAGCCGTTTATAAATCATTGATGATCTCAAAAACTAATTTTCACATACTTTTTAGATTTCAAAACGCAACCGGCGATGAAATATTTATCGAATCAACTTCTAGTTTCAGCTTTTTCGGGTCTGGTCACTGAATCCAGGTGAATTACTTTCATATTTACGAAAAAAAAAACAAAAAGACGACAAAAAAGTGTCCTTTTGGGGGAAATGATTGTTTCAAACTTGATTTTTTAGAACTACTTCACCGTAAAACAAATCACGTGAATCTGCTCTTCTTTCCATTCTGATATTGAAAAAGATAGAGATTGGTATGACTCGAGTATTTCATCGCCAGTACCAATTCCAGCGGAGGCTTCTTCGGAGGCCTTTTGGGTACTTCGCATCGAATTTTCAGCTTATAAGAAAACAGTTCTCAACCCGACCCACACCCTTAATTTTCGTCAATCCTAATCGTATTATTCTTCTTTTTTTTTGTTATTCTTTGAGATCGTTAAACGACAGGTGGGTCAGGTGGGTTTATTCGATTCACAAACCCCGAGGTTCGAGATCTGAGTTACGGATGAACCGCGAGAGTATTCTCGGTTGTGTTATGGAAGCGGTTTTGACACTCTCTATCCCCGGCGCGGCGGAGTCCGAGAGACCAACGTGCGTCAAGTGATATATGTGAGACGAGGGATGGCCTCTGCCTATGCCTATACCGTACCTACACCGCGGCAAGGGATAATTCTGAATTATGTCTGTCCTCGTCTCCCCCCGCCCCTCCTCCGCTCTTCCTCTTCATCTCATCTCTCGGTATCTCTTTCGAAGGCGCTCACCTTTTAGTTCGTTGTATCTTTTGTTACGGTCTCACGTTTGGAGAGACCCGGACCCTGCCGCACTGATCGACCGGCTCGACATGCCTTTTTTACCTTTTTTTCCTCCTCCTCCTCTTCTTCTTCTTCTTGAAATCAGTTCTTCTCGGTTTGTTACCTGCATCCAGAGAGGATTCTTTTTAATCGTCGTAATGTACCTCGAGCTCCGTTCTGGATCGAAATTCAATCTTCATCAATTCCTGGATATTAGATCCCAAAGTCTCGCTGGATCGCGGATGCAATTATTTAAACTCTAGCCGTGGGTACCGTAGACTGGAGCCAAAAAGGAGGAAAGTCTCCCTCCGGCACGGTACGAGAGAAGAAAAAGGGCAAAAAAGGGAAGAAAATTCACCGCCCGCTGGGCCGGACGAGACGCATGCGTGCGATCCGGCGCGATCCGATCCCGTGGTATGCATGCTGCTCTGCTCCTTTGCTCCTTTGGTCCTTTGGACCGAGAGCGAAGCCTGCAGGTCGTTTCTGTCGGTCGGTCGCTCCGCTCCGCTCTTCGACTACACGATGTTGGATGCTCCCTTTTCTCCCCCGTCCCGAGCCGAGTCCTCCATTCCGTTCCGTTGTTCTCCCGCAACGGAATCCGTGAATTTCTGGGCCTCTTTGGAATTCCATGAACTCGACGACCGCGACAGCCGTGACCCGAACCGAAAAAGGGATTCGGGGGAGAAAGTCTCTCAACCCTCGACTACTTCTCCCTTTTCCCTTTTCCCTTTTCCCTTTTCCCTCTTCCCCACCCCTTCGTTCTTCCACTCCAGACCATGCAAACAGGGTGACTTGAAAGTTGTGTAAATCGCAGATTCGTTGTAATCAGAAAAAATTTAGGTTCCAGAATCTGGCCTTATAGATTGAGGTGTTTCGGGATTTCAACGGAAGTGATGGGTTAGAGGTCGATATTCATCGGTCATCGTGGAGGCGACACGCGCAGGTTTAATTTATGGTCGGGATAATATGTCCGTGACAAATGTCTGTGTGCAAACATTGCGTGTGGAGGGAGGAATGAGTTTGTAAAAACGTGGTCCTTCCTGGTCCCTCGGGCGGTAATTTTCCCTCGTTCCTTTCAGCCGCTGGTGCACAGCCAGCCACCTATACATCGCAATAAAACTGTAGTATAACGGCAGCAGTCGTCTTTAGAGCGTTTTGTTGTTGGGCCAACAAACCGATCCCCGTCTCTCTCGATTTTCCTTAAAGAGTCATAAACTCTGAGAAGAAGCCAAGGGCGAAATCCTGGGGTTTCAAAATGCCCACAGATGTCCCGTGGCCTTCCAACACTCGAATTATTCCGATACAAAAAAAGAAAGAAAAAAACACTTCCGATAGCGGAGAAAACCAGGAACACATTTTTTTTCAATCAGTTTCGCCTTTCTAATCGTTTTATGGCACGGGGTAGTTTCGCAGCCCTTTTTTACGACACCAAACAGACTTTTCTTCGACTCTTGGATCCCATTGTTGGTCGTAAACGGGACAGCTCAAAGAGAGCGGAGTGACGGGCCGTATAATCGAGACCGTTTATAATGAGGTCTCTATTAGCGGCTGCCGCTTCTCGTTACCCAAAAGACGCGTAGTTCTTCGCTCCTCGTGTCGGTTGTCCGAAAATTCGTCATTCGTCCTTCGGAAATGCAAATTTTGTACGGAAAATCGGTAGAAACAGACAAGTAGACAGTCTCGATTATTCAAGTCTCACGGTTTTCGGTCCACCGCGTACGCGATCCGGGCTCCGCTCGCGCGGCGCGTAACCCGGGCGGCGCATGTATCAAGAGATAAGGTCCTCGGAGCTGCTGGACTATTAATCACGGACGGGATAGGTGACTTTCGTCGACGTATACACTTATTGTTAGCCGAGTTCGTGCAGCTGTTGTTCGTCTACTGATTATAACAGAAACCGTATACATAGGGCGAGTCTATGTACACGGTTAGTTACACTCCGACGACAAGCGCAGCCGCAGCTATCTCTGTATAATTTTAGACAATTTTTTTTTTAGTTACCCTTTGGCCTTTTTTCACTTTATCATACATTATCACGACCGGCTGATGAAAAATAGTGATCAAGAAGGAGAGTTGAACCATTTAGTGTACGTTATAGTCCTAAATCTGATACAAGAAGAACGCATTATTGATGACTAAAAGTGACTGCGAAGTTTGTCACGCAGCGAGAAGGGGTCAAATACCGGGTCCTTTCGGTATTCCGTTTGTTTCAGCGTCGCGCTAGTTTCTGACCCCCTAGATTCACGAGAGACTTACCTCGATAGTTTTTTTGTGAAGACATTCTCTTCGTTGAAACAGACACATTCGACTTGGTCAACATGAATATTTGTTCCATTTGTAGGAACTATGAGATCTCATCTGATAATTATTGGAACGAACCGCGACTCCGAAGACTAAGCTAGCCGTAGCGAGCCGAGTGTCAGAAACTGGGGTCGCAGTGGGGTCAGAAACTAGCGTGCAGCGATTATCGAGTGTCAGAAACTAGCAGCTGCACCAGGCTCGAATAAAAGATGATTATTGAATCAATCATTGAATGATAGATTGAAAAGATGATCGTTCCTTGCCTAAGAAGTATCAATTCGTCCAATGAAACCCGTCGTTGCCGATCACATGTTATTTTCCCTGATTTAGAAGAGAATAACCTCAGCTGAAATCCTTACAATGTCTGCAGAAACCGAATATTGTGTAACTCCACAGATAATTCCCACTCGTCGTGAAATCGCAGGGGATACATTACGTCTTTGATTTTGGACGATTAGACGGGCGAGCCTGCAGTTCAGGATTTCTGAACACGTGCGGTTTGACACGAGCCTCGCGTGAGTCACGCCACGGGCGAGAAAGCACCCTGAGGTCAAAAACGCGGACAAGATCTCGCATGGATAAACTAAAACGGGGATAGCGGGTACCGAGTAGAACAACGAAAAAAAAAAAGAAAAAACAGATCCAGTTTCATTTCGCTAATCGCAATCGTCTCCGGGTCCTCATTTTTTCCCAGCGGAGAAAATCCCAACATCTGGGTACCCGTCGATAGAGAATTACGATTCTGGTGCGTTGCATAATATGTCAGACGACGGACGTAGGGACTTTTTGGGGTGAGGAGTGAGGGGTGGTTACAAAGCTTGTATTTCTCACGCACGTATACATAGAGACCCACAAGGCTCACAGTCGCAGTTTGATTAATTGTCGCTGTATTCTCGGGGTCACAACCAAGCCTATGTAGTGTGGGCCGTCCCCGATATACTTGTCTGGCAACAGGGGCGAGGGGTTGTTCACTTTTTTTCGTTTCTCTTTCTTCTCTCTCGTTTTTTTTTCTTTTTCTTTTTTTTGCGCACGTTCGACATTCCCGTTACAGTTTCTGTCCCCCCCCCCAAGTCGCTGGTACCGGCTCTACTCTCAACAGTCTTTCAATTCATTCCATATAGGTTTGTACCTACGGTATATAATATACGCACATTTATATACATTTTTTAAAGTGGAACGCTCGGAATGAGTAATGACTCCGACACGTTGGACAACACTGGCATAGAGAAACGTATCTCCGTAGTTTTTACTCATGGTCGATGACGATTACGATTCTTTGTGCACACGGAACGAAAAGAAAAAAGAAAAAGAAATGGAAAGGTTTCGCGATCCGAACTAGGAAGAATCTCGCTTTGGCCTCGAAGCGATATAACGACGAATCACCGCTACTTGTTTAGATTCTTTGATATGGTAATCGTTTGCTTTTCTTTCTCTGTGACCATCGAGTATTCAGTTTGCCAATTAACGAGCGGCTCCACGCGTCAGTCTATTACCGCAACTCTTGCATAGCCTCGGGGGCTGCTTACACAAGACACCAAAAGCGGAGCTGAATTGCTAATCGTAATTCATTACTCGTTATTTTTGCAACGTGCCAACGGTGACAGCCTCTCGAGTCGATCGTGTCGGCAGAATCGTTAAATATTTCTGCCTAAATTGGATTATCCCCTATCCCTAAGTCATTGGCATTCCTGAAATTATTGGGTCAATCCCCCCCATTGTCTACAAATTAGTATACGATTGTAAAATTGTAGGTATTCAAGCGGCGTCGATTGCCCTGTATAAACGTTAGGTAAAAGGAGACGTAAAGGTACAGGGGATTTACGGGGGTGGGAATGGGGTCTCGGTAGGTGTCGGTGCAGCCTCGACCTTACGGTCATAACCGGTGGTGGGGATCCTTCAAAATCCGACTTTGTAATGGGATTAGAAGGGTTGCGATTACGGATTATAAATTGGATTAGTGTACACGGACCGTTACCCCGCTTTGTACGATCCTCGAACGGCTCTGGGTGGAGAACCCCGTGACAATTGCGGTGAGAATCGAGACCCGCGGGCTCAATCGTTACATGCCTCTGAATTCTAAATTCTCGGAGGCCATTCTTGGATTTGTTCACCCCTCCCTCCCTCCTGGTTTACCAGCAGGGTTATTAACCCTCACGTACGAAATTGATATAAAACGTCTTGAAATTTCATATTTGTGTCTTAATATTGGAAAAACATATCGAGTTTTCAATAACTATCTCTCAATACTGATACGGTTCTATTGAATTTATGAAACTGTTCTGGAGATTCAAAACATGATATGATTGATGTTTTTCAGTTTTTAGTGACAAAGCGGTATTTCAGTCAATTATCAATAGTCCATCCAATTAAAAGCGTAAAATTTTAATTTTTTGGTTAATTCTGCAATATTTTATGATCCGATTCGGCAATTATTGTAGCAGTCGGAACCCATTTTTACATGAGATCACCGTGAATTTTCATATCACATGAGGATTCAGCCGAATTTTCAAAACATTCTGTATATAAAATTCAGGATAATCTTGGCTATGAAATTTCCGAATGATTTTGAATTTTCAAAACTGTTGTATGAATATTTAAATATTGAAAAAGTTGAATTTTAATCTACAAAAAGTATGTGTTAATTGCTTCACGTACATTTTCATGAATTTTGATACAGACATTTATGATCAAATTTTCTGTTTCTTAGAAAAAGCATGTAATGAATAATGCTCTGAATCAATGGTGAAAGAAAATGGTTTTTGAGAATACTTCTTTCTTCATAATTTATACAAGTTTTTGTACTATTTCCATTGATCAAGAATCTTTGATTCTGTCTTGTTTTGCATCACCATGAAATTCGTGGACCTTTTCTTGACCATTTTTCGGATTCCCTGACTTTTCCCTGGCCAGTGGCCACCACGATGGAAAAATCAATCCGTTTTTCGGGGCTCAACGACGAAGGAAATGACCTCAAGAAATTCCTAGACGTCATGGCAGCAAATTTGAACAGGTGCCCTTTAGAGCATCAACGCTAGATGATCACGAAGTTGATTCGAGTGAACCGTGATAATCGTTAATTACAACCGTCCGGGAGATGAGATGAAAATTTTAGGTTATGCGGTATAATTTCGAAATAACAATCCCGATATCTTCCTCAAACGACCCGCATCACACGTCACAAAATTCCCACAGAAAAATTATGGAATAAGAATTTCCTTTCAACCGCGGTCTTTAAAGAAAAAGAAGAAGAAGAAGAAAAAAGATCAGTTTTTATTCGCAGGGTCTAATCTCGTCAATAGGCGTCTTCATCCCTTTTGAACTCGAGGGGGTGAAAAAAAGCCTGTGCCGCTTGCCTTCGCCCGATGCTACAAAGAATTAGTAAAATTTTAGGGAGGGTTTCGGAGCCCCATTGAAATCAAGTGAAATTCGCGTCGCCCGCCCACATCTGACGGCCCTTTGCGGCCGGGATAGGTTAGCTTTTGGTCAGATTTGGTTATACCAAGGGCAAAACTAGCCTGACTCGGTTCGTACCGAACCTGATCTCTCGGAACGGGCTTTTTGAGTGGCACCCGGCAAAGGGTGCCCCCGCTCTCATTGTCCGACGCAACGGGACGTCCTCCAGGTCTCCGGGTCTCCAGGTCCGCGTGGCTTCCTCTTCGGAGGTCCGCTCTGCCGCAGAAATCTGACGCACTCCGTTTTTCTCTACCCCCGATGGTTAATTCGCATCGGAAACTACAATTTTTGGATCAGACCCCGTTTCGACGAGATAAACTAACGGACCCAAAATGATAAATTTGGACTCTGATTTCTAATCAATTGACGTTTATCTTGTGTCCAATCTGGATCTGCCCGAAATAAATTCATTCATTCATCTAAGGATCCATCACTGTGAGAAGACTGTACAAAACTGTGACAGAAATACTTTCGATAAATGTTATTCAACTCTGAAGTCGAAAATGAAGGGGAAATAAATACTGAGGTGACGAATAGTGTCGAATGATGCGAATTTATTATTTTTTGTCCATTATTCATCTTGTCCAAACGGGCCTCTCCCAATATTTGCAATGAAGTATACGTAATACGTGTAAGTATGGAACGCCTCAGAACCACTTCCTGGAAGTCACTCTCGTGACCCTGTAAAGTGTAAGGTGATTAATGACGCTGGGAATCCTGCTAAACACCGTGTCATCCTCCTTTCATAACACGAAAACAACTCCATTGAGAAATATTGCGCAAAAAGTGCAGCCCACAGTTTGCAGGGCACAAATGATTATGGGCAAAAGGGTAACGGTAACCGAATTGAATATTACTTACATAAAAATTTACAGACATTGTGTGTAACGCAAGCCTCCGAAGGCATTGAAAATGTCACCTGTTTTCTCATCCTTAGTGCATTTTGGTTAGAATTTTCGTTGCATTTTAACATTCGATCCCCCTATACGTCCTCACCATTACCCCGAGAATAGAAGCATTTTCAATGATAATAATTAGCCATAATAAAAGAGTAAATTCTTCTCCACTTGGTATTTGCACCCATTTGGTGAACAATGACACGAGCTATTGATAACGTTGCGAGAACCGGAATCGCGGTTTCCTTTTATTTTCGCGTAGAGGATTAAATAACACCGCATGAGCATCATTGTGATGTACAGGTTGTTAATACCGTCTACCTGAAGACAGATATATAATCACGAAACAAAGTACCGAGGCTCGCGGTGTACGTAGGTACGTACCTAGTTCGTAATTTACTGGTAATTACGAACAATCATCTTCCTCGTTTCTTCGATCATGCTCATGCGGTGCCGACTGAGGACGAGGTATTATCGCAATAAAATATATTTCCCCCCTCTTCCATTCTTTTTTGTCTCGTTATACTTTTAGTTTTTTTTTTTTCATTTTTTTCACTATTTTCTTACAATAAATAACGAGCAAAGGGACGCGGGACCCCCGTCGAGATCTGCCACCCACTCGCTCCGGTCCTTCAACCTCGGTCAGGACTCGGTTAGCTGCGGTATCCACGTAGGTATGACGACGGTACCACGAACCATGTGCATCGAGCAGGACAGTTTTTTTCGTTTTTCAACATCTTTGATGGTTTTTTTTATCAGGTTTTACGGAGACTCGTTTCTTTATACTAGAAATATACGTTCTCTTCTTCTTCCTCGTCTCGTAGCCATGGTTGACCACCCGAATAAATCAATTTCGTTAATCGTTTCGAACTCGAGAACCGCAATTAGCATCGTTGAGCTTCTGCTTTTAACACCGAAGCGGGAAGATCGTTAAAAATTTGAAATTAGAACCGCAGGTTGTCAGGAATCGACGAAATGATCGAGAATCTCAAGAATATTTTGTAGAGAAGCAGAATCGCGAGTTCTGCGAACTTCGCCTGTCTTTTGGGTGGTTTTCGCGGAAGTTGGACTTTGCTCGAGGGTTGAAGGTGGTCCTCGTGTGCCGCCTCGATGGCCGACGCGAGGCGGCGTCGTTGGACTGATCGGTCCGGGTTAAAACCGGGTGTTTTTCAGTAAACCGAGAAGGAGCTGGATCAGACACAGAGACTTATCTATGGAGTGGTCGAGCATATGTTATCCGTGTGAAACAGAGAACAAATACATAAAATGTTCTGAGTGAAGAATCAACACCGAAGCTCGTCTGCCTGTCGCTCGCGTTCGACATTTAAATGGACAGCAAATATTGTACTCCCTTGTTTTTTTATTCTTTCATATTCTGGATTTTAGAAAATTTTACACACCATTCACGATAACGACCATATGTCAGGCAAACAACGACGCACGACCTCTTAGCTCTTGTTTGCTCAACAATTTATCGTTTTAATGTTCTACACGCGTTCATCAGGCTCTTAAGGATGTACTTCGGGGTGAAAACTATTTTCTAGTTACAATTGATATTGTCACGATGCCAACTTTTTCTCACAAGTTTTTAACCTCGAAACTGAGAAAAAAACATTTAGAACACTTTAAAAATCAGATCTGAATTGGATCTTTGCAAATATCGATAGGTGAATGTACTTGGTAAAGAAATTTGCGGTAAAAAGTTTTTTGAAAATCGCTTCATTTTGGATCTTTTTCGACCCGAATCCTCGGTACACACGATCTACTCTCATTTCTTAAACCTGATTAAAAAAATGTTATACTTTTGAAATCCTGAAATCGATTACCGCGTTTCTTCCTCCAAGTTCGGTTTCCGCGCCAGCTCTGGTCACTCCGCGATTGTTTCTCCTCAAGAAAGCTGAACGTGGACGTGATCCGAAGCCGCGCTGGTCCAGTGGCCGGAATAGTAGGTACATCTCGGTATTCCGTAGACCATGTTCGTGGGCGGGACTCGTAAATACATTCGGTGTAAACACGGCTCTCCGGTGTTTGGCATAGCCTCAGCCACGGGAACAGATTGATCGCGTAAACCTGTACTGGGAAAATAAACGCGGAGGGCAAACGCCTTGCGGTCGGGTCCGGGCGGACCGACGAAACCCGTAATTATGTGGTGGCCCGTGGAGATGAGGAACGGATCTGGATACATAAATTCATAATTTCTATAACGAGTGACGTCACCGGGTCAGCCAAGCCCCGAAGGACTCGAATTCCTAGTTTCCCCACATTATATATACTTTTTCGAAATATCATTCAGTTTTGAGAATTGTCCGATTTCCTGTACGAAAGGACGTTACGAAATTAAATATCCTCGCTCACTTATCGTCGACGTGAGCTTGAGCCATGAGGGAATTCTTGCGTAAAGATTTCTAACAATGGGATCATGGGCGTGATATGTGCGCATGTTCAACGGGAATGAGTTACATTGAGCCAACGCGGCGGTATTGTAACAGATTTGAATATGCAACCAGATACGTAAAGAATTTAAACTCCTGAACCGAGACACACGGTGTTCATAAACAAAACGTTCTATCCGGCGGTTGAGAGGTTCTAAAATAAACAAACCGTCTGAGAAAATTTTAATAACCATCGTGCAGCGGATGAATTTAAAGATTCGGATTCTACGCCCCTAATTATCCGGTTGGCTTATGCAGATTTCTTTTCTAGCTTCCTGTATTATACAAGTTCGTGAACATGATCAAGATTAAGAATCGCGGTTCCCTCGGCTTTTATCCTTCTATGAACGACGTAGCTCAGATAATAACTATTTTCTACAAATGATGCCAACTTATTCTCACAAGAAGAATTCGCTGTACAGTGAAAAAGTTCTCAAAATTCAAGTTTGAAACAATAATTTCCCCAAAAAAGGCACCTTTTCGTCTTTTTTTTTGTCATCGAATCAGATCTGGATCGGATCTTTGCAGATATTGACAGGTGAATGTATTCAGTATCGAAATCCGGAATAAAAAGTTGTTTAAAAATCGTATTATTTCGAGCCTCAATCCCACATGGACATAAATTAGGCTGATTCCTTATTGTATCTTCAAAGATTAAATATTTAAATCGTTGATGAGAAAGTCTTGAATTTGTCTCTTGTACATATAGAATCCCGAAGGCAGTGGGTATCTTGTACCGCGGCGATACATCTGCGAGGGATCATTCGTCGAGTATTATATGGTAGAGGATATAATTTATAAGCTTGAGGTTCTGACATAAATATTCCTCGCGGACTGCCGACAAGCGTATAAATTCTCTTACTTCGCCTACCGAGTAGGTAGATGCGTATGTGTTTCAATTTGATCCATTAACGCTCGTGATTTTTATCGTTTTAATCACGAGAGCCAACTTCCAAGACCGGCCTTGAATCGCCCAATAAATCGTTCGATTCGTGAAATCGTACCGTTCAAATAACCCCGAGATATCGGACGAGGGTTATTCCATTCGAAATATCGTCTGCGTTACGCCACTTCCATGTGAAAAAAATTCTAAGATTTCTACTCCGCGGACCACGAGGTGCGATAAAGACGAATTAATTCCCATCTACTAATTATCCAATATCGAATTCCTCGACAATTTCCGATCTTCCAGATTCCCCTCGCAGCTAAACTGTTAAAAATATCTTGAAATTTATTCTACAAAAAGGAATAAATTAACAAATCCTGGTGATTTGAATGAAATTTGATATTTTGGGCTTGGTATTGAAAAACCATCAATCACTGTATCTCAATTAGTGATACGGTTCTATTTAATTTATGAAACTGTTTTGGAGATTCAAAACATATTATGATTATTTTTTAGTTTTCAGTGACAAAGGGGTATTTCAGTCAATTATCAATAGTACATCCAATTGAAAGCGTAGAATTTTCATTTTTTATGATCCGATTCAGCAATTATTGCAGTGGAAACCCATTTTTGAATGAAATAATCATGAATTTTCATACCATATGAGTATTCAGCCGAATTTTCAGAACATTCTGTACACGAGTTTTATTATAATCTTGGCTACGAAATTTCCGAATGATTTTTATCATTCAAAACTGTTGTATGAATATTGAAATATTGAGAAAGTTGAATTTTAGTATACAAAAAGTATATGTTAATTTCTTCTTCTCATACATTTTTATGAAACTTGATACAGCAATTTCTAGCAGTGTTTAGACATTTTAGCGAGAGTCTCGATCCTGATCGGACCACCGGTTCGGCGGAGGTACAGGTGCACCGGGACTCCACGGGGGACGAGGAACGACCGAGAGGCAGAGGCAGAGGCAGAGGCAGTGGCAGCATGGGCACGAGGAAAGAGGAGGGCTCCGCCCCGGCAACATGGCCGCTGAGCGACGGATTGGCGGAGGCGCTCTCGACGCCGACGCCGTCGTGACGCCCGCGCCTCACTCAACTCTCGAACCTTCGAACTCGGCGCTGGGCTTAAAACTCCCGGGGTACTCCCGCCTCGGCAGAAAACAACCTGGTCAGAGTCGCCGCCCACCCACTTGATGCCGCGGAGCCGCGGAGCCGCGGAGCCGCGACGATCCCGGCATCCCGAAGACGCTCTCGGGATATTCGCCCCGGCGCTATCGCTCAGCTCGCAGCTCCCTGCGGGTCTAATTAATTAATCTTAATTACTAGTATTTCTACAGGTTCGCGGTGTACGAATGACTAATGGAATCGGGAGAGTCGCAGGGTCAAGGAGCTCGACGTTTCGACAACAAATTGAGATTAATCGGCTTTTAGAAACGTCTATTCGATCTGTCCACGCTTTTTAGAAATCACTTATCGACCGATGACCCCTTGTAGAAAAGTACCATTGGATGTCCGATTTTATCATTGAAACGCATTTTTGCTACGGATTCACCCCGAGTTGACTAAAAGACGTCTTTGCTTTGAGAGTCGAGACAAGATTTAGACGTGAAAAAGTGGGAAATAATCTTAGTCGATTGGAATTTCGTCAAATCCCACGAGCCGAAGAATTAAGGTAGTTCTACAGTTTTGTGAACTACTTACGAATTGCCTGAAATTTTAGTATAGTGTAGACACAACCTTCATGAACCGATTCCTAGATTTTTAATTCAATCCACCGCTTAGTTTGTGAGATAATTGCAATTAAAAATCGGTCGTTTTGTACGCGACGCCCATACCTAACACGGGAGCGGATAGGACTTTGTTTACATTTTTCATTATAGACGCTAAACGGACCTTACAATGTTCAAATAAAACTAACGGTGTGTGCAGTACTATTGTGAGATGAATTTGAAAAAAAATGACAATTTTCTACCGCTTAGTTTCGGAGATATCGACTCACGAAAAATATTAATTCTATTCGACGCGGAACCAAAACACACTCTCTGTCTCGCTCAGTTGCACTGTGTTCGCTGCGACGAAGCGATCGGCGCGCGGTAACTTTGTGTAGGGGACCTATCCGTGCATGAGGTGTGATTGTGTAGCACGGACAGAGTGTACAAGCTCTGTCAAGAGTTCCTCACTGACGGCATCATATAAGAATCGGGTTTTACTGTGCGCTGCGGTCGGAACTTTTGGCTGATACGTGTACGTGTAGAACTACCTTAAGGTTGAGGAAGGAATGAGAGAAGAGCCACCTGTTGATTCTGGGTTGCGCGACCCCTACGGGGATCATCGGCGTCTTCGGCATCTTCGGCATCTTCTTACGCTTCGTATAGTTTCGCCCTGTAACGTAGGTATGCATTAGCATAAGTCGCAGTGTGGACGGTGTACTTATATCTGTCGCATCGGAGCTGTAGCGTCTGTTGTCCACCGGGACCCTTACTTTTCGAACCATATCTCCCCGTTCGAATCTTCATCTGAATCTTTTTCTTCGATCTGCCTCACCGCTCACCACCCACAGATCTCCGGGACTTTTTCCTTTACGTACTCGCATCTTCGACTCTAGATCCTTCACCGATACACCTCCTGTACCGCGGCCCACGGATAAAAACGATCCTTTCACAAACTAGGGACTTCGATACTCCGACGTCCAGATGCTCTGTCGGGAGGACCCAGGTGTGGGTGCATCTTCGGAATCGAAATCGAAGTCATATTCAAGCCCGAAGGTGATGACAGCCAAGGTTTCATCACGTTACCATCATTTTGTAGAGTCGAGTTGATACGGACTCATTTTTTCTACCTTCAAAGTATCGGAAATCGTCATGAAAGCGAATAATGGGACTTTTGAGTACCCGAGTAGTATGAGAGTAGTATAAGAGAATGGTGAAGAATCTAGTTGGTGAAAAATCCATTCAACTAGCAAAGAGGGCTAAGAAAAACGGCAAAAATGTCCTTCTCCACGTTTTCTAGGGTTAATTTGACTGGGTTTGGGTCGCCAGTCAACATATGGCCGTTTCTCTATGCAGCCACTTCTGCAGTGTAGAAGAGAATAAGTAACGGTGTTCCAAAGTGCTCCTGCAAGTTTCCCGCTTACCTACTCTAACGTCCCCGGGGAATCTTATTTCCCTAAGGTATACACTTTTCCAGGATATACGGAAATGGAGAACCGGCGTCAGCGTCTCTCGGGACGTCTGGAACAGGACGAACGACTATTCCGCGTCTTCCAAGACGAAGACGCAGGACCTATACCTACCAGATCCAAAAATAAGCGCTCACTTTCTACCCCAAGACCGAAAGTTGTCAACGCCCGCCTCACACTCGGCACCATAAATAGAAATTTTCAAAATATCGAGAATTCTTTGACGTCGAATGGCTCGCCCAGCTGCAGCGGGGCAACGCCGTGGCTCATTTGACCGAATTCGATTCCACATACGCTCGGTCTGAGCACACATACGAACAATGGCTGCACCGTCGAGGCTATGATGCATCGTCTGTATTAAATTAGTCAGAGTTCGTTGTGCGGTGCAGCCACCCGTCAATGCGGTCAACCGTAGCGTGATACAATGTGAACAATTCACTCGGTGGAGTCACGTGTCGGCGTGAGATTTGTCGGGTTGTTATATGAAAGAGGAAAATTAGACGCCCGATGTTTGATGTCGGCTGGAATCGGGTTTGGAACGTTTTTTTTAATTAATCGGTACCTCGATTCTCGGTCGAGTGTAAGAATTTTTGTGGGTTGCCTGAAATGTTATTCAAATTTCCGAAACCCATTTCCCCGCCTCTCTTCACCTCGTCGTCAATCTAAATCCTGATACGGTCCTGCGTCCCGCTGAGTTAATTGCCTTTACTATTTCAGGAAAGTTTTCGGAACACGTTTCTCAGCCACCGAGGCCTCGGATCTTTGTATTTGTGTGTATACACCGCGTGGAGAGAGTGGAAGAATAAGAAAACTAAACCCGAACTCAGACACACGTCCCGAAGGACACGAGCCACCCTGGAATCTCAATATGCACTCTGTAATCCACAGCCGAATGCGAGGTTTGATATAAAATATTGATAAGTTTGTCGAGGGTAATGAAGACGACGAGTTAATTGACGTTTGCTGAGAGCGAAATTCTTAGCTCTCTACCTCAAGATTCACTCATTATTCATGTATTCTTGAACCAGTCAGACTGATGCAGCAATTAATCTCGTTCTGAATAGTGAATTCCTGCTACCTGCGACGCAAGGACCGGAGTCGCGAGCGCCTGATGGGAGGCAACCGACGGAGCGAGCTTCTCAGCGCGTTCTGAAATGCATCAAACTAATCCAGTGTTTGAAATACGGTGAAAATCGAGGTGAAAATGGAAGTAAATTTGCAGTGCTAAGGTGTTTCACTTGACCGTAATTCGCACTGATACGTATAACTTTTTTCCGTAACCCTTGGAAATCGTATAAATGAGGCTTCACTGTACCAATGAAGCCCGGCTGGGAACTATAAAATTGAAAGGAGATACAATAGTATAATAAAAAGATGCTCTCAGCTCTTATGTTTGGTTTCCTTGTCTCTAATTTATAAATTGGTAATTTTTTGATAAGGTGAAAGACGATCTTGTCCTTCCCAAAAAGAAACGAACTTCTACGTAGTAAGTTTGCGGGAACAGTATTTCACAAAAGGATCGCAGAAATATCGTGGTGACGCTACCTGTTGAACCGCTTGGACGAGTCATCTCGCGGAATATAGCAGAACTACGGGTATCACCGGTTGCATCTGATCAGGCGCGATGTCCACTGCAGAAAAATGAATCGACTTTTTTTCCCTTCCCTCAACCACACACGTAGAGTTTGATTCACAAGCTACAAATTTCTGATGGCAAAATACCAGTTGACTGAAAGAATACAATATACACAATGGGGGACGACATTAAAATGATTGTGGTGTTTAATTGAATCTTGAAGGCTCTGAGCTTATTCTCCGCGCCTACGCACCTATAGCTCTATCTTCAATCCTTCCTTTATAGATCTCTGACTTATGACTTATAGTGTCTCAATACTCCTATTCGTTATAACATGGGCCTGAGTCTTTTTCTTTGCCCTTGGCTATATTTTATTGTTTCTTAATTCTTACTGTAATCGCTTGTCGACTACTGTTGACACCTATAGTTCGTTCATCTCTCTGTTTCAATTTTCCAATAAAGTATGAAGATATTCAGTAAATTATTATTATTGATATTATTAATACTGTCGTCTTTTATAGCGTTAAGCTTGCGAGATGAGTTCCTTCACACGGTTGTGATTCAATTTCCAATCATTTGTATCGATGATTTTCAATTCTTACTCAGAAAAGTTAGAGATATTCAAACCTTGTCCTACCAGCATATCTGAAGTTGGCCCGCGACTTTCGAATTTCCTACTGAGTTTAATGTCCAACGATTGTTCATCAATTGCTCCTAATTGCTCCGTTTCTTTTATCAATTGCTTCCTCACCGTTTCTGAGAAAATAAAGAAACACATAATTGGTCCTACTTGGTACGAGGCATAAAATTGCTGACTTTGGCCCGCAAAAATTTCATCAAACGTCCACAAACACGGGTTCAATTCCATCGTGCATAATGCCTCGGTTCAATTTTGCCGCTGGTCAACCTACCCTAGAAATGAAAAGATTTCACAATTTTTTCCGCTTTTTAGAAATGATAGGTGCGCAATTTATACAAGTCATGAAGCAATTATCAGCGATCAAGGAGCAATTAGGAGCAATTATCATTACGCCACAATCATTGTCCGGTCATTCGTAATACTAACTCCAATTTGGCCGCCAGGAGCCCAGAATAACACTCGTACGGTTTTTGTTGATTTTCGGAATAACTACGAGGGAGCAATTAATGAGAATTGGAGCGCAAGTGGGAATTCAAGAGCAATTAGGAACACTATTAGGGAGCAACGGCGTCGCCCGTATCAAATAGAACTAATTTTGTTTTTCTAATTTTCTTGAAAACGGCGAAGGAGCAATTAATAAAAGAAACTGACACTCAGGACATCATTGGGAAATTCGAAAGTCGCGGGCCAACCTCGCATAGGTGTCCTACCCGCTTTGTTCTTGCCTCTTGGCAAAAGTGGTTCTCGAATTCTTCATCGTCCGAGCAAAGTGGCGCCACGTCCTGGACTCAGTGAAGCGCTACCTGGATGACAATATCTGAACCAATGTGTATTGGGGGTTGCAGACAATACGGCGGTTCGATAACTTTAGAAACTATTACCTGCGGATAAATTCTGTCTTCCTTTTTCCCTCAAAAGACATATGATTTGATAAAAATTTAATAATAGTTGAAATTTTGGGTACTATAGTGACGAGGGTTTTACTATCCGCAGTGCAATTAAGGCCCAATTGCGGAAAGGGAATTCTTTTTTTTTATATTTTTGCACACATGATAAGATCGAGAAGTAACTTTTCTCGATGCTGATTCTGAATTCGATAGAGTAGTAGCGCGAATCGAAGTAGACTGTTCACTCGCTTCTTACACAGTAGATCCTAAATATAATAAGCAATAGATTCAGAAACTCACATCGCGTGTCTAACGGTACAAGATCGTACGCGCCAATATACGACTTTTTACCACGCGTAAAGGTAAAAGGGCATGTCAATTCTTTTTCGCCGTATTTACGCGAAATATGTTAAAATACCGTCAGAAAAGTATAAATTGCAAAATTGATCAACTAACAGTGAAAGGTCGTAAGTATTGGCAGTTATGCCATCATCTCTGACCAAACAAAAAAAAAATTGTTTTCACTAACACTACAAGGTCATATTCGACATTATTATTATTTTTTTTAATTCATTTTTTCAAAATACTCTAAAATCATGTGAAATGCATAGAAAAATGAAAATTCAGATTCTCAAGATTACAAAAAAAAGTCAAAAATAGACATAAAAAGTCGAATCGTTATAAAAATAAGTAAATTGAGTTTAGGTTGAGCTTAATAATTCAGATTCACAAGAAAAAGGTACATAATAAGCGATCGCTCTGCAGAGTTTCAAAACAACTGTGTGCAGCCCGAATCGGTTCCTGAACATAATTAACCAGATACTAAAAATAGTCAAATATACAAATAAAATACAAAACAAAAAAATCCGTATAAATAAAACCCTCAATACAAATATCTCAAATTTTTTTCTATTCGTTAGACTCCGGTAAAATATATCATCATAACAATTGATTTAGTTTAATCTAGACTCAATTTCGTTGTAGCTGGCCACTTTTTGTTAAAGCTGTCCAAAGTTTTTTGAAACTGGACTTGATTTCGTTGAATCTGGACTCGATTTTGTTAGTGCAACTATTTGTACCATACCATAGTAAGTCGCGTAGTAGTTGATTAATGATTATATTTTTATCACCGTTCTATCTAGCGTGATATCGAGTTTTTAAATTTTTCCAACAAAGACGGAATATATGGGGGAATTCCACGCCAACTCGACCAGTGTTAGGCCCCGATCATCTCAAAATCATTCCATATATGTTAGTCAGTAAAAAACGCGTCCTAAATTTTTTTCAAATTTTTTTTTCATCAAACCGTTAATTTTGTTATGAATTTTTGAAGTTGAATAAGAATGCCCCTTTTTAGAAATCTGAAATAAAAACTCTCAAAAATCCAGTGGATGACGCAAAACAGCCCGCGTTTAAGAGAACGTGGGCCGAATTTTTTTCTATTTTTTTTTCACTCAATTCGGAATTTTCTAATTTTTGAAACTGAAATTATCTAACACAGGATCAAATTTCAAGCGTCAAACAAGGTTCAATTTACTCGGAAACGTTGGGTTTCACCATTTATGACCCTTATTTGACGCTTACAATTTGATCCCGTGTTAATTTCAGTTTTTTCAATTGAAAAATTCCGAATTAAGTGAAAAAGAAATAGAAAAAAAAATCGGCCCACGTTTTCCTAAACGGGGGCTGTTTCGTGTCATCCATTGGATTTTAAAAAAAAAATTCAGATTTTTAAAAAGTGGCATATATTCTCAATCAACTTAAAAAATTCATAACAAATTAACGGTTTTATAAAAAAACAAAAATCTGAAAAAAATTCAGGACGCGTTTTTTACCGAGTAGAATGTTAGAAAAAAACATGGGATGATATACGAGGTCATATATAAATCACTGGGAATATCAGTGTTTGAAATTTCGCGGTCTTCGTTGATCTTCAAAGATGGCGGATGATCCGCCGAGAGGTGGATCCACCTGGCGGCTAAAACGATTTCACAAAGCTTTGCGGAATCAGCTGATCCACGTCTTTCAAGTGTCAAATGCGTATTTGTAAATAACGATCCGTTTGATAAACCGCAGTCTCAAATAATTCCACCGCGATCACCAGGAGTCTGAAAATGGTGGACGTTAAAACGTCGGTCAGTTTCGCTTGTCAGCGATGTCTCCAACCCCTCAAACTAGATTCGAGCTTCAATCACCTCGGGGAACACACACTGGCTGAACTTTCACGTAGGTAATTCCATTTTCGTCTACATATGTATACAAAACCGTCGCAATGAAACAAAAAACAGCCCCCCAGCCTCCGCCTCATCTGCACGTTGCAATCAACGCCTCGTCGATCTCGCTAATAATCAATCTCCACAGTGCCGATACAGCAACACACAGTCGGAGACCTCGAACACCACAGCGGAAGCTTGGAGCAGTTGGCGCCCCCTTTTCGTCTCACCGAGTCGTCCAACGGCGCGAATGGATTCATGCTCGTCGGGGATTCTGGAGAAACGGAGAGCCTCAGCCACCATTTGAGGGTACATAACTCCTGCCTTTACGCTCGTTGAGATTCTTTAACGTCTGAAATAATTCCAGGTGAGAGCGACGCTGTTCGATATCCTGAGTAGCAGCAGTTCCGCGGATCACCCTTTGTGCGACGAATGTACAGACAGTTTGTTAATGCTGATGGATCAGCAGTTGAGATTGACGGAGGGAGAGTGGTCGGATTACAACGAGTACATAAAGCACTTGGAATCCGAGCAGCAGCAGCAAGACGAGGACGTAGAGATGAGTAATCTCGTAAAAGAGCTTCAGGACATAAAAGCCGAGGAGGAAAGAATGATCGGCGAACTCGAGGCACTGAGGAGGGAGGAAGCCGCCACCAGAAACGCTATAGCTCAGCAGGAAAGGGAGAGAGAGAGATTGCAGGGGGAGGAAGAACGCTACTGGAGAGAGTATTCCAGGCATCGAAGAGACCTCATGTTCGCCGAGGACGAATTCCGAAGGTGATTTGGCTGGCGGGCTAAAGGCTGAAATAACCTACCGCATGCTTGGCTCGACGAATATTGTAGATCGTTGATATTTTACAGTAATTTTATGTTCTATGATGGATTTAAAACCGTACGTTATGTAGTAAAAATGGCCAAAAATAATCGATTAATCGAAGCATCGATTATTTTTCTCCGATTAATCGATGACAATCGCTTATTTTCGTCACTCGATTAATTGGAAGCATCGATTATTTTACATTATATAATCGATCGAATCATCAAATAAGAATTTTTTTTACTGTTTCTCATACTTCTAACCCAAATTTCACTATAAATGTGAATTTTTTTTTCTCAATGCTTTATAAATTTTTGGTAAATTCTGACTGAAAGGCTAAAAAAAATCGATATGTATTGAAATTATGATGTCTAGATGGGAAAATTATCGATATTTGTATAAGATTAATCGATGATCAAAAAATAATCGATGCATTTTTAGTGTAACGGGCATCCTTATGACATAGATATGCTTTTACAGCTTGGAGAATCAGGTGGCTTACGCCGCTTCGCAACTAGAGAGGCTGAAAAAGACGAACGTATTTAACGCCACGTTCCATATTTGGCACTCGGGACACTTTGGGACGATAAATTCATTCCGATTGGGTCGATTGCCCAGCGCCCCGGTAGATTGGAGTGAAATAAACGCGGCATGGGGTCAGACTACGCTCCTACTAACTGCTCTAGCGAGAAAGATGAATCTTACATTCCAGCGTTTTCGTTTGGTCCCATTCGGCAATCACAGCTACATCGAGGTTCTCGACCAGCACAGAGAACTGCCCCTGTACGGTAGCGGGGGATTCAAGTTCCTCTGGGATACTAAATTCGATTCTGCCATGGTCGCGTTTTTGGATTGCTTGCAGCAGTTCAAAGAGCAGGTCGAAAAGGGAGACAGCGGTTTCTCCCTACCCTACAGAATGGATCGTGGAAAGATTGAGGATTCGGCAACCGGAAATTCTTACTCCATCAAGTAAGACGTCGACGTTATAATTTCGACTTGGAATGGTTTATTTATAGTTATATATTCTCTCATTGAATACGCTTTTATATTATATTTACAGGATCCAGTTCAATTCCGAAGAGCAATGGACAAAGGCTCTAAAATTCTTGCTCACCAATCTCAAGTGGGGATTGGCTTGGGTCAGTTCGCAGTTCACAAAGGATGAATCTGACCACTAGAGCACCCTGACCTTATCATTATCGTTGAAAAAATTGAGAAGATAAAGTATCTCTAAGCTGCAGTGCACTCGCCATGTACATACGCTCGCCTTGTAAATATATATCGAAAATTTATCGACTCAAGTAGTGCCAAGTTATCATTCCGTGTATTACATAACGTATGTCATCTCCTAATCTAGTAGTTTAACGTCAGCGTCTAGCGCCAAAAACAAGCGTTAAGGATGTATCGGCTGTAGATTCTCAACCAAGAGTGACTTTCGTCGACAATATTGAATACTTCGAGATGAGATGAAAATCGGAAAAAAATCTACCCTAATCAAGATGATAAGAGTATCAATTTTCAATGAAAATAATTCATTTTCTTTATGCGAAATTAATTTACACTTGAATTTTTCAAGAATTTTCTCATTTTTTCTAAGTTCCTGTTTTTTAAATCGTTATCACGAAAACATATCGAAAATTCACAATTTTTGTTTCCACTCTTCAAAATTTGGAAATTAGAAAAAGAAAAAAAATTAGAAAATTCTTTCAAAAATTCAAGTGTATACAGAAAAATCAATGAAGTCATTTTGCATCAAGAAAATGAAACGTTCCCTGAAAATTTGTTTAAACAGTTTTTTGATAACTTTTGGGCATCATTAGTATGAAAAATTGATCCTCTCATCTTCATCTTATCTCAAATTATTCAATATTGTCGACGAAAGTCACTTTTGGTTGATAATCTACAGACAATACATTCTTAAATGGAATAGAATAGTAATTTTCATGTCTATCAATAAATTCATGAACAGTGCTCTGGCTTGTTATGGAAAAACCAGAAAGCCGCGAACAGTATCTCCGGCGGACTCTCGATGCTCGGACGACCTATGTACTCCTTAAATTCGTCCACGCTCAGTTCCACCACCTCGATAAGCTCGCCTTCGACCTCCGAACCTCCGCCTGAAAGGATATCGCCATAAAAATCACGTTTTCTGAGATCCAACTGCAATCTCACCCTGGTTTACTCGCATCTCGTCCGTAACCTCGACGTAGAACATCGTCTCCATGGCCCCCGTGGGTCCGACGCCGGACCTGAAGACAGAAAACTGGTAAAAATCTGACGGCGAACGAATCGGAAAGACGGTATCGAAGATGAGCTGACCTGCAGGTGCTGATCTTGTGGAAGTTCGAGAGGGGAGCGTCGTATCCGCACTCCTCCAGGAGTTCCTCCTTCGCGATGTTGGGTATCGGGAGATCCTTGTCTACGATACCCGCGCAGAGCTCCAGGGTGACTCCGAGGCTCGGGGGATACTTTTCGACGTCGACTTTGCCCTGCTTTTCGGGAAGACTCGAGTAGTAGACAGCGGGACGGAATTGCGATACGAATACGAGCCGTTTTCTCGTTGTGTTGAAGACGATCATAGCAACGGAATCGTGGATCCTTAGGAGGTCCCATTTCTTCGTTTTACCGTCGTGCTGGAATTGCATTCGCACCGGTCTGACCCACGGCGAGTCCGCCGGAAGAGGACCTATGCTAACATCCTTCAGATCCCGGATCTTCTTTCTCAGGATTTCTCTACGCAAATCTTCCGAACTTTCGCTCATTATTTTATGTTTTTTTTTATATTGTTTTTAATTTATTTTGTGACGATTTTTAGGTTAGGGAGAAGCTCGCTCTGGCGGAGACGAAGGAGACTAGAGACAATCGACGAGCAAGATGCGCGCGCGTCCAAAATACCGCGAATATTTGAATTTCCCGTTTCGTGTGACGAGGTTCGATGCAAATATCGTTGAATATGAATAAAATAAACGCCTTTCGGTTTCTATCTTCCAAAAATTGGCTTTAAAATCCTCAGAATATTTATGTACCCCAAGTTCTTAATCGCAAGAGACTGAAAATTGCAGTATAATTGCGATTTTGCAGCAATATATATATATTTTTCGAGTTTTATATTCGTAGAGTAGCTCAAAATAGTTAGGTCGTGTTTTTTCTTTGTCGTTAAAAATGATAATCACAAAAGTTACAGGCGATTAAATTCCGATCCGTTGTAGATTTAATTTTCGATCCGTTGTATTTTCTTCAATTTTGTTTCAATTGAAAAAAAGAATCAATTTGACTCAATTATTATTTTTTGGCAAACTATTAATATATGAGACAATTAAAAAAAGTACGTGCGAAATCCCAATTATAATTTCCCGAATGAAGAAATTACTGCGAGTGCTTATCCGATGTCAGTTTTTATCGAAATTTATAACCACATGATTTTTTTCAGCTTCTAATCACGAATCAATCTTTTCACAACATTTAAAGAACCATATGCAACGAAAATGCTGTATTTTTTGCATTCTATATCCATTCAGATAACAAAAAAAGATTGTTTATAATTAAAAGGGCGAAATCTCGATGAAAAATAGACGGAACTTCGAAGTGTTTCCAAAGCCCTCTAAGTAAAATTTCGTAACGATTATCAACTACTATAAACTAGTATAAAAAATAAGCAAATGAATAAAATGAAACGTGATAGTCTTACGAAAATCTCACAATATCAGAACTAAAGTGCGATGAATATCATCAATAATATAATAATCCATGTACTGCAAAAAATTAGAATGAAATCTTTAGATTTCATCAGTACAAACAGAATCTCTTGTGTTTATTGAAATTTTACAATTTTCGACTTTATAGGTCTATTTATTAGTGATTATTTGAATCGCCTATATAAATATTTATCGTTAACGTGACATTTGACGAATTAATATTATAGTTTAGTCGACAGTCGTGATTAAAAAGAACTGATTTAACGAGTGATAACGATCTGAGCATTGTTTTTATGCGGTACGTTCAGAAGTGGTCGTAGTGCTCGTGGCTATAATGACTGCAATCATAGCGACAATCATATAATCAGGCCTCTCGTCTCCTTCTTTTCTTTCCCCAATGAAATAACGAATCGAGACAACCAAGTTACCACTCGAATACCTCGAGCTGGGTGGCGATTACTTCTTCTTCCCTTTCTTGCCCGGTCCCTTCCCGGCCGCTTTGCCCTTTTTACCACCCGGCGGTTTAAACGCGTCTATTATCTCCTGTTGTTTAACCTGCGTATCAACGTGGATGACGTTTGGCTTTTTTCGGTAGCGATTGACCGCCGCCGGCGGTGAGAACTCGATCTCCATGTCCGAAGCGGTCGAGCTAGACGCTACCGAGGCGTCGTCCTTGTTCTTGGTGATCTTGAACTGCAGCGGTTTCATCGGTTCCTGGAGCTGCGGCACCTCCATGCTCTCCTGCTTTATCGGGTACATGGTCACGTAGTAGGTCCCGTCCTTTCTGTGAATATGGAGAGTAGGCGGAAGCTCGGTCTCCTCAACCTCCTCCTCCCTCTTCCTCCCCATCCCCATCCCCTGGCCCTTGTGCACGGAGGGCGAACTCCTCGACTTGTTCTTCAAAGTTTTTCCCTTCCAGTTCTTCGACGAGGAACTTCCCGGCCTGCTCGTCTTGCTTCCGGCCATCTTAGCCTGCCTGAAGAGGTCGTTCATGAACCGCGATATCGCACCCGGTTTCCATCCCAGACGGGGTTTCAACCGCCCGACGACCTGGTTCGTGTTCCAGAGCCAGCCCATGTTCGCCGGCACTCTCATTCTCGCGTCGAGACAGTTCTTGTGACCGTAGTTGATCCCCGGGTACGAGGCCCCCGCGCTGTAGACGAATTTCATCACCCTTTTGCTCACCCTGACGTTCGACTTCGGGGCGGAACTCGCGCGGTCTCCGGCCGGCCCCGGAAGCCCCTGGCTCCTGTTCTGTTTGACCTTGCCGTGCGCGCCTCCCCCGCTCGCGGGTCTGACCTGGGACACGGATTTCCTCGTCAACGAAGGATGCTGACCCTCCTCGTGCGCCTCCTCCTGGGGTCTTCGTCTGCGAGATCTGCACTTCGGCTCCCCGCACGGTCCGAGTTCGATGTCGATCGGGGGTTGGGGGTTCAGCTCCATCTCTCTCAATCTATCGTCCCTCTTCTTGGCGCGTGCCGCCGAAGTGCCGAAGCTGACCTCGGGCAGGACGGGTATCGCCTCGCGGACGACGCCCGTCCGTCCTGCTATCCCCACCGTGAAGGGGTTCGGGCCGACGGAGGGCGGCAGTCCAGGGTTGATTCTCCCAGCGCCGGCGGTGTGGTTCTTCTGCGGGAACGGAACGCTCGCGGTGCTCGGGGGCCTGGAGGATCCCGGCTTCTTCGGGGCGCAGCTGTTCTCTATCACGTTGTCGCGCTCCCTTCCGAAGTACGGGCTCTCCGACGGGTCCGGAAGCCCGAGGCCGGCGAGGCCAGGAACCTTCCCTATGGAGTCGACGAACTCCTGGGTCTCCTTAAAAGCTCTTAGAAGACAGTCGATCCCGAGGCACGGTTTCTTGGTGCAGGAACCTCCCCCCCTTCCGATGGCAGGTTTCGCCTGTTCTCCAGCCCCGCTTTTACCCTGACAACCGCATCCGGTTCTTCGCGAACTTTCCACAGACTTCGGAGCACCGCAGACTCCTGACATCAGCGTTTCCAGCGATTGGGTTCCTGGCTCTGATCGACTCGTGTAAGGGTTGAAGCTCGTCGAATTTCCGTCGCAGCATCCGCCTCCTCGCATCCTCGGTCCGTCGTAGCAAACGCTGACCTTTTCCTTCACTTTGGGGGAGCCGGAGCAGCAGTTGCCCGTGTAACACGGCATGTCGTCGCTTCCTCCGTGATGGTCCTTCGGCGGTGGGTCCATCCGCCTCGTGCCTACGCAGCAGCCGCCTCCGCACGCTGCTCCGGTGCACGGAAAGTCACCGGTCGATCTCCTGAGGAAATTTCCGCCGGGAGAGCAGGCGCACTTGCAGATCGGTTCGTTGGGATGCGCCCGGTACACCAGACCCCTGTAGTCCGGGTCGTTCAGCTTCTCCGCGCTGGTCAGATCCTCGAAGCCGGGTTCGTTCATGGCGATTTTTGGTGGTTGGGCGGGCGCGCTCAGCGGTGGTCTGAGGTTCGCCGGACCCCCGTCCCTCCTCGCGAGCTCTTGACAAATTGGAGCGAGCCCGATCACGTCCTGGGGTCTTGGTAGCTGGTCTTCTGGTTCCACGAACCCCTCGGGCGCGCAGATCCTGTCCTTCGGGTCATCCGCTCGTCTGGCGAGTTCCTCCGCGCTCGGAGGGACCCTGGTGCACTGAAACTCGTCGCTGGACTTTGAGCTCTTGAAGAGGAACGATCGCTCCTGAAACGCGAAGTGGGTGACGATCGACTTCCCGAAGCAGGAGAGTCGCATGAAGATCGATATCGTTCCCGACGGCGTTTCCTGGTCGTCTATCAAATTGTAAGTGTTCTTCAGGGTGTACGGCTTTGGCAGGTGCTCGACGTCGTTCATCGCCATCGCTACCTGATCGCAGAGGCAGCCCGACAGCGGAACCAGGGTCTTGCAGATCGGATGATCGGCACCAAAGTCACACGGGGTTACTTCGCGAACCTTGTAGACTCCGACCGAAAGAGGGCGCGACTGCATCGCCTGAACCAAGTCCCTCGGTTGTTTGGTGAAGATGCACGACTTCCCAGCGCTGAAGTCAACGAGACCCTCGACCTTCTCTTTGTCTCGCTGTTTCCTTCCGGTTGCGAACTCCGCCTGGCTTATCTCGAAGGTTGGAAAGTCCACAAACTTCATACGCACGCATAATGGTGTCGAACCAGCCTCCTGAACCTTGTCGGGACTCAGGTTCAGCTTGTCGACCAGCAGCTCGAGCATGTAGAGCTGCTCTTCTTTGGAGCGGTGGCACGGGGCCGGAGGCTCCATGCTGGAATTTGGTTTTCTGTTGTTGTTTTTTTTTTGTCTTATTTTAAACGAATCATTCGTTCCCCGTATTTCACGCCATTAATTTAGGGCCGTACGTTGACGGCGGATTTTGACAGCCAACTGACTGTGATTTCTGTGTGGTTCCGTTGTCAGGGAAATTTGATGACAGAAAAGCATCGCATGACTACTTCTTCTTCGTCTTTCCACCCTTCCCCTTTTTCTTCCCTTTCGACGGCTTCTCCTCTCGCTTCACCTCCACCGGGGCTTCGACCTCCTCGGGAAACGCGTCCGGGAGCATGCTGCTCCCGCACTTTCCCATCTGCACCTCCTCTCCGCCCTCCAGGGTGACCTTCATCCGCTGATCGCCGCACATGGGCGGCGGGACGACGCGTTTAACGCAAAATTCACCGTCGTCCTTGTCGTTTTTGAACAGGAACGACTCTGGCTGTAGCTGGTAATGCGTGGTTATCGATTTGCCGAAGCAGGTAAGACGCAAATCGAGACTTATGCTTCCCGATGGATTTCCGCCAGGATCTCCTAGGTGAAAGGCACCCTTCAACGAATACGGCTTCGGCAAGTGGTCGGGATCGTTCATCGCCATCGCCACCTGATCGCAGAGACATCCGGAAAGCGGTACCTCCGATTCGGCGATCGGGTAAGTGTCTCCGAGACAGAAGACCCCGATTCTCAGAGGGCTCGACTGCATACCCTGCACCAGGTCCCGAGGCTGCTTGGTAAAGAGGCACGATTTTCCCGCGGAATAGTCCAAAGCCCCGTTTTGGGGGTCGGGAGGCGAGGGTCTCGCGGAGTCAAAGTCGTTTCTCGATACTTCGAACACCGGAAAGTCGATGAATTTTATTTTGACCACGAGTTGGCAGTCCCTGACGTCTTTAATCTTCTCGGACACCAGACTCAGCCTCCCAACCATAAGTTCCAGCAGGTATAGCTGCTCGTCTTTTCCACCGAAACAACCCATCGTTTCTTTGATTAATTCTCCTTCGGTTGCAGGCTTTTCGTACGACCCACACGCGATGGGTTGACACTAGAAATTTTTTTTTTCTTTTTTTGTTCAAACCGCTAAAACCGACTCACCGACTGTCGGGTTGACAGGACGAAACGCGAGAAACAAACGTGAAATAGAAGAGCGAGGATGCAATGCCCGGTTGTCTGTGGGCCGTGTTTCTCTCAAGCTACCACCGACACCACACCGCACCGAAGTATGCACTAATTGGTCCGAGCACACGCACACACCGAGGGTCTCGCATAGTCTAGGTGGGTATTCACCGGTGGAAGGGAACCGACCTGGCCAAGGTGGACGGACCGGCGACCGCGAAGCCGAAGTAAAATTCCGAACCGGACGACCACGCAGCTCGTTAAAATGCTTCTGGGGGTTTTGGACGCAGGACGCCCGGTTAATTGGTGATTAGCGATTAAAACGAACGGATCCCCTCACCCTTTACCCGCTATTTTCGTCCACGTTGAAAGAACAAAGCGGTGTGTGTTCCGCACCCGGCGCTTTTGTCGCCGCGGATCAAAATCTCTCGGACGTCTGTTTAATCTCATTTTAAACTATTCACAGCTAGATAAAATATCATCCTTTCAGGTACACGAGGACATAACGGTACGCCAACCCTGAGAACCCGAGTTGTAAGCCGTGAGCCTATTACACGCACACGAGCGGCAGTATCGTGACGTGTGCCTGTGCCAATTTCATCGTACATATCGTCGACGGAAAAGTGAACGAAACCTTTGACCGACTCTGTGAGGTAAAATTCGACGGGGATTTGAGCTATCTCGCTTCTCGATCACCGTTCTAATTAATCCTGTTACGGATATATTAGATTTTCGAAGATCTAGATCTAGATCTGAGTATTATGGGACCAGGAAGCAGAAGTCGGCGCAAAATTACCGGTCTGCACCGTCCTGCCCGGCGATGGATGCGAGGCCTCGTTCGCTTACTCTAAGAGGTCAAAGGGCGATAGCGGTACCGCTTCTCCGCGAGCCGGGCAGAAGGCCTCACTCGTGCTCCTGCCTTCGGCGGTCTGCTGCAGCGCTCGTACCTCGAGGATGTGTTGGTGGATCATCTCCTCGTCCTCTTCTCTCCTCCTCCTCACCTGTGTCTGTCTACGTCGGTGCAGACGCGGACCGAGGCGCCCCGGTGTTCCGTGTATACGGAGCGACCGCGCGCTCGTGCAACGAATACCTGATGCCCATTGCGACCGAACCGAACCGAAGTGGAGGAGCGAGGCGAGGAGAGGAGAGATTCGAGCGGATGGTCCAGCAGCCCAACCAACCCCCCGCAGGGCTAGACCAAATTTGTTAAACAACCCGTGCAGCCCAATTTGTACTTGTATGTGTTATGACGTATGGATACATCGCGTTCTAAGGAACCCTGAGGTGGGCGGTGGATGGGAAATCGAAACGGAAACGGTCGTTTTGCTTACAAACCGGGTTACGGGGCTCCCAGTCTTTTGAGAATCGGAGAAATCTCGGGGCTCTCGGTTGCGAGAGGTTCTTTTTTCTTTATTCATTATTATTATTATTATTATTTTTTTTTTGAAGAAACTCTTATTATAGACGCGTACAAAGCGAGAAATCTTATTGGAAATGGGATGGATCCGAACAACCGTTTTAAGTGGTTCCGAGACTGTGTACCTTGAATTTAAATTATTCTCTCCTTACCGCGCTTGTACGTCGTACGTACGGATAGCCTCGGACGATCTCCTCTTCGCCTATGTGTGGATAGTAATATTTATCAGTCAACGAAGCGATGATTTAAGTTTGCTGCACGGACGTGACCAAAGTATACGAACAACTTTTCTACGTCGTATACCTACATTCTCTGTGCTGTTCAAAGGTTTGACCGATTAAAACGAAATTTGGTACAACGGTCAAGTTCAATTTCATCCTCACACGGAAACCAGGCCCGTCTAGCTTCTTTCCTCTCTCTTGTGTATTAATTGTTTTTACACTCAACAAATTTACCATCGACTAAAATCGCTGACACAAGTCAAGTCTGCACTGTTAGAAATTTCTGTATCAAGTTTCATAAAAATGTATGTTAAGCAATTAACACGTAATTTTTGTATATTATAATTACTATTCGATCCAAAGTCGGTTCGTTTCGTTTCACAATCAGATTAGAAGAGGTGATTTGTTTTCGGAAACAGGCTCCGATAATAATTTACTCAGGACATTCGTTAGGCTCTTAAAATTATCTTCGAAGATAACTCTGAGATGGGTATGAGAAACGAGAAGGAGCAAAGTCGGCTGTTTCTTTATTTCATTTGTTTGGCAATTTCGTAATTCGAGGTGCGAACCTGCCTCCTGAACTCCGGACTGCGCCGAGGTAAAAAGGTGACTAATTCGACTTGATTTCTGTTCTACCTGGAATTCGCAGGGATCTCCGGGATCCGAGCGAAATATGACGTCGGTTATTATCATATCCTTGAGATGATTCAAAAGCGCATTAAAAATACACTACGTGCGACGGTAATTTAACCACTTTTTAGTACACGCGTAAAACCTTGGGTGTCTTGTTAATTCAGTTCTCTCGTCATATTCTTGTATTATACTTATCTGCCGCTGAGAGATTTCTGTATACGGAGTAGTTGCAGCGCGGGTCGACCAGCCACATTATATCTCGTGATGTACCGACGCTACGCGGTCTTTATAATCCTAAGACTAAAAAACTTGATATTCACATCGCGAACTTTGCCGCAGAAATTCACCTCCGCAATTCTTCAGACTCGCTACTCGCTCTTGTCACTGAAATTATTCCGCGCATATAGTCGCAACGGAATTCACAAAAAAAGAAAACCAGAATACGTTGCTGTTTGTACCTAAATAATCAGAAAACTGGGCTCTGAAAGATACTAAAAATGGTTTGGAATCAGAAATCGTTGAAAATTCGTAGAATTCAGATTTGCAAAATTCAATATCCTGGTAGAAAAAAAAAGTAAAACATATTCAGATCTTGAATCCTTTGATCAGGAATAAAAATATCTTCTTGAGGACGAAGAAACGGAAGTTCAATAGGCAGCCTGAATGAGCTTCTTACTTTCTTCCTAGGCACTAGAGGAACATTCATTAAAAAAAGGCTAGTTAGTGTTCAACCTGCGAATGATACGAAGACTGAAGATTTTTTTCTGCGTTCTATTTCCCAGGTGACAATCATAGGCCGAAATATCGATAAAACGAGATCGCATTTGGTGAATTTCTATTGCGCCGCTCGTGTTCGAGCCCTCAGGCGCCAGCGGTGCTCCTCGCGGTCGTTTTCTCCGCGTCTCATTCCTCGTTTCATTTATCGTTTTATTTATTTTTTGTTCTCTCTCTCTTTATATTCCTTCTGCGAAACTATAAAATCACGTCGATGGGATAAGGCGATGAAGCCGTGAAATAGAAACGGGTCAGTCGGTATTGTATGTCGTGTGTGTGGAAAGTAGACGCCGCAGGCTCCCCTGCGGGACTGCGAGTATGGAAAGTAATTGTTACTCCACGACTGGAAAACCGCGGCACACGAGATAAACCGATTGGAAATATGCGAATGAAGGATCGACCGAATTAACGAACGAATACAGCGAGGATCAGAGTCGAAACTGCGCAAGACTAACCGGAGGTTATTTTGATTGGATGAAACATAGCTAAATCCACGTCCCAAGTTCTGCCCACAGCGGTTCTTTCTCAAAGGATCCCGCGAATCCGCGGGCGGGGTTCTCATTTAGCTGTGGGCATACCGCGCGTGGCGTTCTTGTTCCTTTTTCTTAAAACTGTATCGCGTTCATGATACACATGTAACACCGCGTTTCGGACAGCCGTATATAAACGTTATTACGAAACGCTCTGATATTGCGTTGGGTGTACGGAATCCGTCCACCTTAACGAGAGAGATTCGAGAAATAATGTACACTGTTGGAAATTTCTGTATCAAGTTTCATAAAAATGTATGTGGAACGATTAACACATATACTTTTTGTACATTGATACCCAATTTTTTCAATTTTTCAAGATTCATATAACAGTTTTGAAAATTCATGATAATTTCGACAGAATCGACCAAAAAATGAAAATTTTACGCTTTTAATCGGATGGACTGTTGATAATTGACCGAAATCACCACGATTTGTGAATTTAATTCTTTTTTCAAGAAGAAATTTCAAGATATTTTCAACGGTGATGGATATTGCGGTGAATCAAATATCCATATTCGTCATAATAAAATGAAGGATATTGTAATTAAACGTATACATCTTGGTCATTGCGGTTTGTTAATTTCAGTGGGAATCACGTTGCGTTGCGCAGAGCCGAGTCTCATTGCGGACTCGTAACAGAGCAATTATATTGAGATAGGAAAGGCTATTGCTATGAGGCACAGGACCAAACCGTAAAGAAGGTATTACAGCATCAGATAAGGGAGAGCGACCCAGGGCAGCCGCTCGGTTCGAGAAACGTGAAGATAGAGCTGCCCGAGTCTGACCAACTGCAACGTCAGGGCGCGAGACAAACGAGGATAGTAGATCGAACGAGATCCGAGCGGCGCGGAGAGGGCGCGGGTTGGGTAAAATGGAGTCGGGAAGAAACATGACGAAAAAAATAAATAAAGAAGGAGAAGAATAAAAAAAAAAAAAAAAAGTAAGAAAAGGAAATGAAAAATAAAAGGGAGTGGACTGCGCGGAGGTCGTGACCCGCAGCCCGCGGGCTCCGGTGAAAGGCCCAACGGCGATCCGCATCCGCAGGGCCCCGGGTATGCCTGCCTACTCTCGCAGCGTTTCTACACCGCGCGCGCGTTCTTCTTACAACCATTATAGTGCACTTTAAGTGGCAATCGCACGCCAGCTTGTGCAACGATCCTCGGGACCCCGCCTCGTCGATTCGAGTAGTAAACCGGAAACGGGAAACGGGGAACGGGAAATCGCGGTTATAAATTTTGGGCCCAAACCCCCGAACGGTACGGGTCTGATCGAGCGATAATTGGATAGATTACGCGGAACCTCCTCCGACCCCGATACCATCGGGGCTCCGAGGCTTCGAGCTCCTTTTCGTGTCCTGCGGGCGGGTATTCACCGAAAGGCGTACGAAATTCTTGGCGAGGATGACTAGGAGCGAGTCGCACGCCTCGCGTGGCATTCTTTTGCGGGACGCGACGATCAATCTTGGGATCCGTCGACGTTCTGTACGTTATACAGTTCGCGGTCGCGGCTGTGGGAAAACGATCGGTCTATAATATACCGATTCTCGAAGGAGCTGCGAAGACCGGGATAAAAAGCGTTAAACCAACGATTAGTCTCGGGGTCGCGCATGCCCTGTAGTCCGCAGAGTTGGGAAGTTGATTGTCTCTCGGCTCGGCAGCGGACGCGGTACCACGGCTCCGTTATCAGTCCGTTGACGAGAGGACGAAACGTCGCGAATGACAGAGCGAGAAGAAACGAAATCCGCTCGTTGTACCGACGATCCGGGCAATCGCGATGCTCCGGTTTGTTCTGCATCAAACTTTTTCGAGATATTCTCGGAAAGAGGTGGAAGATAGGATAGACGGTGTGTTTTCTCGAACGTGGGAATCCGCGTCTTATGGTACGCGCCGCGCGTAAATGAGAACCAGAGTTCGACTCGGACGCGTAGCAAATTCATCCAGTCACGCCGGATCACGTGCCGCCGCGAGGACCACCCCGTCACCGCGACGCGACCGCGAGCACCGCGAGCACCGCGAGCTACTCTACCCACTGAAAATATACGGCAATAAATTAAAACTAGGAGAAACAGGGCTATTAGCGAGCCATTAGCAGGGGCGACCATGCGTGAAGCGGGGTTCGCGTTTCGAAACGCCTGGCTCAACCCCGCCAAGGGGGTACGCCGGGCACCCATTCAGGATTTTTATCGCCGGACGCGGGACGCGACGGCTCGAAAACCCGCGCGGGGTTCATCGGGCGAGTGGAAATTAAGTAAGTAGTCGGGGCTCCGGGGTATGTGGCAAGCCGGCTTCCAGGGCCGTACGACCGGGATCGATACATCACGGGGCGCAGCGGGGGGCCCGATACCATCTCCCGTCCCCTGTTCGGTACCCTAGAATTGACGTGTAGTTACCTGGGCCTCGTCTCGTTATACCTGTGTGTATCTATCGCGTTCGATATCTGAGAAACGTGTATGTAGCGTCTAGCCGAAGCCTAAACGCGGTGTAAGTAACAGCTTTTCGGTTTTTTAACCTTTTTACACCGCCCTAGAGGCACCACTGGCAATCAGGACTTCCTGCACCGTTGGATTTCGTATATTTGTCAAGAAATATTTTATCGCATCCTTACCGGCATTCATCTGTCTCGCCGCTGGATGGCTTCTCGTAATTAACTCCACTGGGTCATCGAGATCGATTCATTCTGACGTTTATTTATTCACTCAAAGGGACTAGCTGGCAGGGTCTAAATTTCAAAAATACCTTCTCTTTCCTTCTTTTACTTATTCTATTGATATACAATATTTTATGAAAGTTTTGGCCCAGAACCAACTGGTATATTCGCGAAATTGAGCTTTTTTTCAACGAACACCACCGATTTGCGTGATTTTTATTCGATTTTTCATGTAAGAATGAGAATAAGAATAGTTAACCGAGTTATTGACGTTCGTAGTACGCCTATGAAAACTGGAGGCTGCGTAATTGACTCTGAGAATCTCGTTGGAGATTTTTTTCAAGGGAATTTATGCACGCAGACTGAACAGTAGCGGTGATGACTGCTGGGTTAAGCGAGGCAGGGGAGACTCGACTCTTCGAGAGTATGTGGAGTCGGTCGATTAGCTTTCCTGGAACAATTAAGGTATCTCGAAGGTAAATAATGACGAGGATTAAACCCTCATCTTGTCAATAAAAATAAATAATTGTACATCAGAGACGTGACTTTCGTTTCATTTTTTTTTTTTAATTCTAATCGATTTGAAAAATAAATTATTCCAAAGTGTCATACAGTCTCACATATGGCTGATATTACGACTCTTATTATTCGTTTTATTCATTCAGTCTTGAGTCTTGCCTCTATGGAAGAAGATTTTACCGTTTGTCACATGAAACTCACGCTACGCACAAGATCCTCTATCCCATCCAGATGGCGATTGCAATTACCACGATGGGTGAAAAAGTATCGGGCCATAAGCTGCACGACGAATAGTTCACACCTTAGTAAGCTATCAGGGGTTTGTACCGTTAGAACTGTTCTTCACATTTTTTTTCTTCTTTCTTTTTTACTCTGTTTTCACAGAAAAAGCAAAGTTTTTATCATAAACGTATGTAGACAATTTTTTATTTGATGATAATGGATTTTTTTAATTCGGTATCAATCGACACGGATTTTTCAAACTCAGAGATGGTTAATATTCTTTCAAGTGTTCACGGAACAAAATTTTAAAAAATCCATAGCTTTCAACCGAACATTTCAAGCTTCTCATAATTTCAATAGAAGCTCCAAAAGTATTCATTTTTCATAATATTTGACAAAAAATTTTACACTTCTGCCTCTTTCTTTCGTTTCAATAGATTTCAGCACTTTTGGCTGCGAATTAATCCTGCTGGCTTCAGTTTCATGTATCTTGAATCTGAGGTCAAATTTGTAGAATTAAGAATGAAGATTCAAATACGTTGTTTAAAAAATGTTTAAACGCTCGTCGATAACGAATCCAAAGTCAACTTTCCAGAATTTCCACCGTGGTGTTTAAAATACTGGAAAAATCGTCATCTCTTCAAAGGACGTGGTACTTTCGAGTGTATAAAATTCCTTAATGTGCGAAATCCGCTCTTGAGTATAACATCCATATCCTCGTACTGCCCATAAAATATTCTCCTATGGTCCTATGGGTGGAGATAAATATAGTCTAGCCTATTACGTCTATTATACGTGGTAGTCGCGCAGGTACTCTGAAGTAAATCGCGATTCACCGCGAAAGAGGTGGGTATACGTGTACTGTAGCGATGCGGAGGAAGCGACGGCGCATCTTGAACCTGAGGAGTAAGACAAAGAGGAGAATGTTCTCGTACGCCTATAGGTACACCAAGAGGGGCACATAAAGATGGCAAAAGAAGAAACGAGACTATATTCGTTCTCCCATAGAGCCACCACTCGTTATGATAATCTACGGGGTGTCGCATTATAACCGGTGTGCAGAATCTGGATTTTCATCCTTTCATGTACGGGCGATTCGCCGGAAAGACTCACTTTTCCACTAACGGGGTTTATTATTCCAATAATGGCACAGATCTCTTGGATTTTCTTGACGAAATTCTATTGGATCTCGATATTTGAGGACAAGGATACAGGACGAATTTCATTTCAGGTACCAAAAACCGTTCAAAAAAAAAAGACGATTAACATAATTTTTTTTCACGATTTTGGGTACCTGAAATCAAAATTTACTATAGCGGGCTGAAAATGTACTTGAATTAAAAAACTTGAAATCATAAATATTTTCTCAAACTAATCGATTTTCATGACCCCCTGAAAGAACCGCAAGAAAATAAATGAAATATTGAGATAATGATAAATGACAAAATGAATTCAAAAAATGATGTTGAAATACAAAAAACGTTGATATAAATGAAATAATGTGAAATGACAAAGAAATGAATAGAGAAAAAAAATTGAAATAAATGAAATAACGTGAAATGACAGAGAAATAAGTCGAGAAAAAAATTGAAATAAATGAAATAATGTGTCAGTTAAATCTTGCTCGCTCTGGAACCAGTATAATAAGCCCTCAGCATGGTGAAAACCTCCAACTACTTGAAACTGAAGTTTATCCAGAAATTTGAGACTCAAAATTGATTTTTTAATACATTTTTTATTCATTTTTGACCCTGAAAAATGAGTTTTTCTTTTATAGAATCACCCATATATGCTGTTAAAGAGTATCGTTAACGCGAGTGCGAACAGAAGTTACCACAACGCAGTTAGAGGTGAGGTTTTCTCCTTGTACCTTGTATAAAACGTGATATAATCGACCCTGGCACATCGTCAAATTATAAATTAGAGAAAGTTATATACAGTTGCCCTAATGGGCGTGTATATAGTTAATATTCTCCATCCAAACTACGATATAAAATGAGGTGGGGGGGGATCGAGCGGACCCGTCGTAATCTAGGATAAGTGAGTAGTACTCTTTGATCCTAAATTCCAATAACAATTAATAACCGAATCATAAACCGTAGACGTTTTATACTCCCAAAATGTATACGTGGGCGATTCTGTACAGCGTTCGTATAATTCTTTGAAAATGATGTAACTGAGGTGCTAGGTCAAGCCGCGCGGCCTCAGCCTCGCGTTCCGCGAGTTTCCGGTGAGAAATAACCGTCCGTTTTTTATTTCCTAATCATTAATAACGAATATAAAAACCGTGATACGTACTTTATTCGTGATACGAACGCGCGTGCGGTCGAAATCGAACAATAATTAGACCTCGATCGAACCGAATTCGAGCCAACTAAAATTGGTTCTTTTATTGCGACCCCGAATACGACCCCCGCGTTCTTCTACCTCGAGCCACGCCTCGGAGGCCCTGAACACTCGATAAGGACCCCCAATAAATGCGATATTAATGATCTATCTCATTCGAAGACTCTGCAGGCTTATTAATTATCCTGGTTACCTCGATCGAGAACACGAACGAAAAAAAATATCTTGTATGTTGTATGTTGTAATGTAGGTTTGATCAAGTTGTAAGGCAATAAACGACCCAGTTTATGACCTTTGGGATAAATACCAATATAATTTTAAGTTAGGAGAAATAAGGTGGGACCAAGTTTTATTGCATAAATTTATATTCCTTGGGAGAGTCTTTCAATCTGTGATTCTATATCGGTAATTTCAAAATGCACTTGTCATATTCGATAAAAAAAAAAAATCATTGACGTATATGAGTTACAGAATCGCAGAATAATGTTTCTAAAAGTATATTTGCCAAATTCACTAAAAAAAATTAAGAAATGGTACTAAAACTTACGAAATTAGGATCATGATTTCGTAATTTTTATACCATTTCCACATTTTAGCGGGAATCCAACACAGTTTAAAAGCATCTGTGTTCCTGTGGAATTTTTTGCTCTATTACTGCTTTTCCCGTAAAAAAAATAACGAGTTCAAAATGTAGTTTAAACAGAACACACGTTACTGACCAAGGCTTGTAAAAATTGTAAATTGCCTGTAACATGTCGAATATAACAGGAAAAGTGTGTTAAATTGTGATAACATTTATCCAATGTTAAAGTAACAGATTTCTCTGCAAATTATCTGAAATATCGCAGAATTATATACTAAAAATGGATCGAGGAGTCAGAGACCGTGGGGTATTTTCTCAATTTTTCAAATTCTTCAGAATTACAACTTCCTTTACAGTTTTCTTTTTTCAATATATTTTTTTTTCTTCTAGATAGTAAATGTGAAGTTGCAGGTACGGGTGGAGTAATCAGTTAAAGAGATCCCAAAGCGTCCAATTACGCGACGTAAGTCACCCCGAGCCCCGGCTATACTCGGCGGTTACACGCCATCATCCCGTGAGTAGGACTTTTATTCGCGTGTTACGAGCCTAGTACAAGAAGACCGCATGCAACCTGGTCAGGTTTGTTACCGGTTGCTCATCCATCCGCGCCGGGGTAAGAGATAAAAATATGCAATTCGAACCCCGCAGCACGAGTCAGTGCATGCATAGCTACTACTCGAGATTCGTGACCGATCTCATTTTTTATGCTTTGCATAAATTTACAGTACTTAGATTTTTATTCTCTTCCATGGCACCCACTTTTTCAAACCGGGAGAAAAAAAAAACCGTACCAGCGGGAAAAAAAGCGCCCGCATTCTTCCCTCGGCGCATAATGTACTATTTTTTATCTTTCCAAACGCCATTGCGGTATCAAAAATGTGGGAAAATTATCGAATAATAATTATGAGACGAAGAAGAAGAAAAAATTGAAGAAAAAGTCCGAGTTACCGATCTCGGAAGGCCTGCGACACGGTGAGTAATTATGAATCCTCCGTGAAGGAGCTGTGACCAAAGAGCTCGTGCCAACAGGCGTGACCCTCTCGTCGCGTCCGCGGTCCGCGTCGGGTAGAGCGGCCTCTTCTCCTCCTCTTTTGCTCCGGGTTCTTTTACTTCTGGAGTTACGGAGTAAGTAAGTTAGCCGGTAACACCTCCTCCGTCCTCCGCGGTTTCGTTGCGAGACCCTAGAAGCCACTTTGTACTTTGTACGCTCGAGTCTCCGGAATAGTTCGCTTCTCATTATCGTTAACCTACCTGACGATTATATTTCCGAGGTAATTAATTACCCTCGAATAATTGTTATCGTAAAGAGCGAATCGGGTACTAGACTCTGGTACGTATACGGTATACGCTACGTGTTAACCGGTGTGGCTCGTAGACCCAACGTGTAAAGTCGTTGGTTAAATGCACAACAATTTATATTCAACGGTGTTCGAGAGTAACTTGCTAATAACCGGGTACATCCCCGATCATTTACCATATTTACATGATGATGTAGTCCGCTTTGTAATTTATGTAAATAATACCACATAGATAATTCATGGAGATTAAACCTCGTTACTTATCATAACTTATCGCGTATGTAGGTACCTGACAAACTGCCTATATACTCAAGTGTTTACCTCCCCGAGGATATCGATACCCATTCTAACAGTATAACAGACAATTTTTCATTATCAGTCTGTTACTTTTAGGCTATGTAGACGTGGGCGGAGCTTGAGCCCGGCTGACCATCATCAGCGCTCGCCGCGGCGGATTTAGGCGCTATTGGGACTCCGCGTCCTTCCGAGTCTCTCTTGATTGCGTGCTGATTGAGTGAGATACGGCACTCTGAGACCGTGAACTCATGCTCATTTGATTTCATCCGAAAAATATTGGCAGTCAATAGCTCGTGAAATATCGAGAAATAACCGAGGAAATCACTGAAATAATGAAAAATAATTAAATGATAAGAAATAATTGAGAAAATGAATGAAATAATGAGCAATAACCAAGGAAATGAATTAAATAATGAGAAATTAAAAGATATGTTGAAATAAATGAAATAATTTGAACAATTTCACAATAATAATAATAATAATAATAATATGTGATCCAAATCTTGAGTTATTTTCCCCTCGATTGTGGGATTCAAAAACAATTCTTATTCCATCTGAAACTAGGAATGAGGAACTTCTAATTATTTCTATGGAAAATCGTTGTTCGATTAAGGGCAATATAAATTCACATTGAATTTCAATTTCCTGTCTAACACGTGAAGATAATTTCGGCCTACTGCAGGATTATTATCTAGATTTGCAGACAGAAAAAAATTTCTGTCTGTTCCTTTTCACCTCGACTCCGCGAGAAACTGGAGTACCACTTGCTCACAGAGCTGCCACCGTCGGAGCTGTCTGTCAGACTAGCAGGGGGGCCGCGGATTAATCCGAAAAACGATATCTGCCACAGTCCAGACGTTTCCAATAATCCGTGAATATCGTAATGACTGTAAAAAAAATCGTGGGGTTTTATGATGTGGACAACAGCGAAATAATTGAACGATGACAAATCAGCCGCGGGTTCCGATCAATGGAAATCATTTTTACGACCTACTATACACGAGGTTCTCAGAGTTTTTGGTACAGATGACTCCCGTTGTCGTTGTCATTGTCATTGTTAATTGCTATGCCGGTCCGCCAGTGTCGAGTTTTTATATGTTGGACGTAGGTGTGAAAAAAAGTAATTGGAGTCGCGTTCGTGGAAAGGCGGGGTGTTGATAAAAGTCTCCAGAGTCTGATCGTTCCGTCTCTCCGGATTCTCGCGGTCGGTGGTACGACTACGTCTAACTTTGAAACGATCATTACGGCATCAATTAATACCGATCATCGGCGCGAATCAATCGTACAGAAATTAAATCTAACCCGCTTTCATTTAATTGGTCATTTAACGAACCATTAGCCACGTCAGGGATTCATCAGCTCCTATACAAATTTGGGTTCCTATTTTCTCACACGTTGATGAAAAATTCATACAAGACCCCGAATTATCAGAATTAGTGGTATTTAAATTCATAAAATTGTATAAAAATTGAAGATCATCTAAAAACAGCAGTGAAAAATCCCGAAAAAAAATTATTTAAGTCGAGTGAAACTTGTTTTCCAAATTTTTTTTTCTGGGTCCCTGATTCGAACTGAACTGAAATTATAAATTTATCATCTCGATTCCAAGATTAAAAATTGTGGCCTTAACTATGGAAAAAAAAATCACATTTGCAATTAATCCTAGTATTTCTGTAAATTTTTAATAGATTTCTGTACATTGTGAACAGAAAACTGATAAAATCTATAAAGATAATTGATTTTTCACTATAAAATTGCAAGATACAATAATTTATGTTATTCCGAAGAAAAAAGAAAAATTATTATGCCTAGATCGAAACAGATGATTCTTCTTCTTCTTCATTCAAAACTCAATTCCTCATGCCTCACATTCCCACTGATGAAGAAAAAAAAAGGCGCAAAAAATTAATTCATATAATTTCTGACCATCATTGTAAAGTTTGAGTGAAAAAATAATGTCATACCAATATTAATTCAGATGGCACGATTTTGTTTGATTTTTGTTCATTTTCTTCGTCACTGTACCCATTAATCCGCTTCCTTCGCGTCCGCGGATACAGACGGAGTATCTTCGAACCGGGTATAGTCAGGAGTTTCTTGTAACCGACAGAGGTCTGTAGGAGCGTAGCCCGTGAGCGGCTGCTCGGTGGATGCTGGATGCTGGATGCTGGAGGTTGCACAGGACGGAGGACGGAGGGTGGAGGACGGAGGATGGAGGATGGACCACCTACCAGCGTTGATCTGATCTCCGTACATTCGTCCGTCTGTCTTTCTTCCTGTGGTCGGGTAGTTCGGTCGTTTGGTATATACCCAGCAACCTCCTGTTCCCATCAATAACTCTGGTAATATCTAATTAATCACAAATTATCTAGATCAAAGATGTGTTTTCTTTTTTCCTTTTTTCTCTCTTCTCTCAAACCGTTATTATAGAAAGTAACAGTTGATACGTGACTCGTATTGAGGTAAACGCCCCGGGTTCTGACCACCGGATGATGAAGAATAATTATCAAGGAGGAAAGTTGAACCATTCAATGTACGATATAGTCCAAAATTCTTTCGGTATTCCGTTTATTTCAGCGCTGCGCTAGTTTCTCACCCCCTAGATTCACGAGAGACTAACCTCAATAGTTTTTTTGTGAAGACATTCTCTTCGTTGAAACAGACACATTCGACTTGGTCAACATGAATATTTGGTCCATTTGTAGGAACTATGAGATCTCATCTGATAATTATTGGAACGAACCGCGACTTCGAAGACTAAACTAGCCGTAGCGAGGCGAGTGTCAGAAACTGGGGTCGCAGTGGGTCAGAAACTAGCGTACAGCGATTATCGAGTGTCAGAAACTAGCAGCTGCACTAGGCTCGAATAAAAGATGATTATTGAATCAATCATTGAATGGTAGATTGAAGGATGATCGTTCCTTGCCTAAGAAGTATCAATTCGTCCAATGAAACCCGTCGTTGCCGATCACATGTTATTTTCCCTGATTTAGAAGAGAATGAACTCAGCTGAAATCCTTATAATTACAATTTTCAAATGTATTGCACGCCGGGGAAAAACTGTAGGTAGACTTATCAGAGTATATCAGCTATGAGAATGCGTCTCGTACACGTCGTCGAGCTTTCTAAGCGAGAAAACACACACGACAAACCTATTACAAGGTACTTTTAAACATCGCTCAGGTGTGTCAGAGGCTTTGGGATACGAGCGCTCGCCGCGGTGTACGTATCCATAATCTCGACGTACGGGGATAAGAGCGAATGTAGGCACACACATAGTTAGGCGTAAGGTAACGCCGTAACGCCGTAACGCGTAACGACGTTAAACGTTAACGAAGACTACCGCGCGTGCTGATGCGCGGTGCGTAAATTCCTTAAACCCAGGAAATGTGTCGATGTCACCCTAAAACTCGTGTCATCCTATTTTATTGTCAGATTAGGTAAATACGAGTAGGTTCAAGATTCCGTGAGGCGAACATTTTCAATAAAAGATAACGCACACGCCTCGCCGTCAGTCGCTCGTTTTTTTTTTCATTTTTATAGTGATTGCGCAGTCAAATTGGATAAGAAGAGACGATTTCCGTCTCGTTATGGCTAGTCACTCAAATTATCTACTCCTAGGTGCGGCCGAACCCGGATCGTTTAGTTTCTGAATCCCAACGCGGCTCGTACAATCCACCCAGTCTCCGATTCTCCGCGGGTGAGACGCGCGATACACTTGGCGCCTGGGAGCGATTATCGCCCTTATCAATTCCGTCCCCGACACACGTAGACGTGGAGCGACTAGCGAGGGGTGTCTAATTAGTAGTATCGAAAGGAGGGCAGCCGTCCGCGTCCCGGTATTATCGTCATTTGTCAGATGGATCGCGGTCGTCCCGGTGCGGCGTGCGAGATAGAGATAAAGGCGGAGGACGCGGTTCCACGTCTATCTGTCGAAACTCGAAACGCCTCCTCTTCCGAGCTATCCTCTTTCCGGCCGCGCGGCGCGGCGATGCGGTCAAGGTTTCGTATGTTTGTCACGTGATCCTCGGAAACTCTTTCTTTTACAAAGACGCGGCTCCAAAGCGTTGGTCAGTAGTGTCGGATTCGGACTCTTCAACTTTACACTTCGACATTTACAGAGAAACATTGAGAAAGGTTCATGCGATCATCGCGAGAAAATTATGAGGTCAGTTTTCGACAGTCGGTTTCTCGTTTGTCATCGATTTGGACGATATTTCGAGAACGAGATACCGGATTTTTGTCATTTTGGTATCGATCGACGCGGTTTTTTTATACTTAGAACTGTTCAAATTTTAGATTCGATCGGTTCGGTGTTCTTAGAATTATTTGAACAGCAAATTTTCTAGAACTGTAATAACAAGCGTCACGAGTGACAAAAAAAACCGACTTCAAAACAAAACTACTTAACCGATTTCGATGAAATTTATATGGGACCAATCTGAAAGTATACCCTTTCGAATAAAAAAAGAATTTTCCAAATCGGTTGATAAATGACGGAGTTATGAGGTAACAAACATAGAAAAAATAATACAACCGAATTGAAAACCTCCTCCTTTTTTGAAGTCGGTTAAAAATTGATTTTATTTTGAGAATGGGGGAACTGATTTGAATGAAAATTGGTACCACACGGGTTTTTGGGATCGTTGAACTCGAATCTGAAGTCAGATTTGAAAAATTCAAAATTACGAATCCAATAAGGTAGAAAAAAAAACGCTGAAAATATACTCGAAGGACAGATTAGAAAAATTTCAATTGAAAAATCCAACGTGCTGGTGAAAAAAAAATGAACATATTCAAATCTTGAATGAAAGTATTACCCTTGGGTTTTTTGTATCGCTGATTTCGAATTTGTCGTTGAATTTAGTAGAATTTTAATTGAATGAGAGAATACCAAAAAATACGGAATCATGGCACTTATACACTGTTAGAAATTTCTGTATCAACTTTCATAAAAATGTATGTGAAGCAATTAACACATACTTTATGTACATTGAAATTCAACTTCTTCAATATTTCAATATTCATATAGGTATTCCCAATATCAAGACACAAATATGAAATTTTAAGATGTCTTATATTAAATTCATCAAAATCACCAGTTTGTAGAATAAATTTCAAGATATTTTTAACAGTTAAAGGCAGCTTAAATCATCTTTTTTTCTATTTCCTCAGTCAATCTTCCGATTCTCCAGGCACACTGAATTCATCAAAATTCAACACGAAAAGGGAGTTTTTTTACGACCGTTCAGACTCCGAGTTCCTCCAGGTCTTAGTTAATTTAATTTCCATGCTTATTACACAACCCACAAAAATTCCATTCGATAAATTAAACGCGCGACTGTCATATACGCTTGTCCAAACACCGTGTAGGACGCGATCGGACTTCATATAGTAAGAAAAAAGGAAAGTGAGAGGATGAAGAAAAAATCGAAGAAGAAGAAGAAGAAGACTAAAAAAAAGTCTCATATGTAATTTGATTGGAATCGGGGAATCCAATTAAACCCGTGACACGTAGTTATCGAAACGTACGATATGTCCTCTATTTGTACACGACACAATGTACAGCATCTTTTTTATCCACTGCGAGGATATCGTAGAAAACCTCTTGGGCGGGCCGCGTAGACTCTATTTAGCTCGAATAAAATCGGTCCGATAGACGCGGTCACGACGGAATTAAAGTAGTATAGAGACAGAGACGGGGGGTATTCTTCGGGGTACGGAGGCCCCGTTCCAACGAGAACGAAATAAAAAGATCGGGTTAATCGAATAAAGCGATACGCTCACGCGGTCGATATCGTCCACGGAACGAATCCTTCAAACCCGAGAAAATCGGTCCCGCCTCTTCCTCCTTTCCTCCACCAGATCAAATTGATCCGAATCCCAGTAACTGGTCAAAGGACTCTTTATTTATTCGAAAATAAGAAGAAAGAGAATTAGAAAAAGAAACGTGGTGAAACGCTTCACGTGGACATTTCTCAACGCACGGAAGTCAGGCCAACCGCGATAGCTTCCTCGTTTTGGACGGTATTTTATCAATCTTTTACACCCATTTAGGGATTATTTATAACGGATTCTCGTTTTAGTAGCCATGATCCCGCGCTAGAGCCGCTATGAACGATAAATTATGATATTAGAGAGGCGGTGACATGACATGGAATTTATAATTGGTTTTATCGTAATTCGCGTATAGTAATCTCATTTTACGCACAGGACAAGACGCGTACGATTATCGTGCCGTTAATATGCGGAGAAACCGCATATTTTCTACTCTAAACTGTAACTCTCCGCCGCTACCGACGCTGGGGTCTTCAAAGTCCATATGGGGCATTCCGCGTCAACTCGACCAATGTATTTCCATAATTTCGTGATTTCGTATGATTTTATAAGATTTCAACTGATTTTTTGTCCAATTCTGAATGACTTTTGCTTATTTTCGATCGTTTCAAAGCGATTTCGAACCCTCGACTTTCCCTCACTATTTTTGATTCGCTTCACGATTTCCTGTGTGATTCTTCGATCTCAAAAAAATCGTGCAAGCTTGATTTTTTTTTCAAATTTTTCCGTTGAATTTTTATGATTATTACACCCTATATGAAATTGGATTTTTTCAAAAATTCTCATTTTCCATACCGATTATTTTGACACCCGTTCATTGATGGGCCGAATTTTTTTTTGCAACGTTACGAAAATTATACAAAAATTGTTAAACATTCTGTAGTCTGTTCTGAAATTTTTTGTAATTTTTTTAGAATTTTTATAACATTGTTACATGGCGTTTTGTTCGTTCATGATGTTTAAAACGCTGAAAAATAAGATCGACCCATCATTGGACTGGTGTCAAAATTGTCTGGATAAAAATTAGATTTTTGAGAATTTGTTTAGACTTGAAACAAAAAGTCATAAGAAATTAAAGGTTGGCGGGATAATTCAGAAAAAAACAATCAGGATCGCTTTTTTGAGATCGAAAAATCATAGAGGAAATCGTAAATCGGATAAAAAATGTGAGGGAAAATCATCGGTCGAGTTGACACGGAATACCCCATGTATAAAATTCTGTAAAAACCAAACTTTAATTATATTTCTTAAGTCTATGTAGCAACGTAACGTCGGCGGAACGGAGATGCGCAACCTCTTGTATTTTATCTTATCTTTTCTTTTTTGTTTCATGTACGGTAAAGAAAAACCGCAAGACGTTTTAAACCGCGACAATACCGCAGGAATAAATTGATCTGCTTGTATATGTGATCCATACCGTTCCTCGTTCCACCGAAACTGGTCGAGTTACCGAGATCCGGCCCCTACCATTATCATTACCATTCACCATTACCTCGTTTATCAAAAGTTTGCTGAATTTCTGATACTAATTCTTCGATTGGGGACCAAAGGTACAATTTTAGCCCGACTATACAGCTTCTGGACGGTACGGGAACGACCTCATCGTGTCCGACATGCGGTGAACCGCAGAACGTTAGGAGGAAAAAAAAAACCTCCGCGGACCGGAGGCTCAAAGCCTCGGAGCTCGGACTCGAATCAGCGGTGACTTACTCGAACGTCATTAGCTCCGGGCGGTTTTTATAAGGCTTAATTACGCCGGGCAAACGAAGAGACGAGACAACCTCGGATCATCGTAAAACGCGTTCTTTAAGTCTCAGACTTTATAGAGACTTTGTCATTTATTCGCTGTTGAGGAAATTGGGGAGGGTGAATGACGGAGAATATAAGGTGTGGATAATCAACAGGAAATCCGGAATACGGAATACGACTAGACGAAAATTTGCAAAAAATGACTCGTTAATGAAACGAAATCAGGTATCACTAATATGACCGGTAAAACAATATTACTTGATCTTAGTGAAATAGTTACTCGAAAATATATTCAAGTAATAGTTTTTTATTCACCTGAATTGATGAGAAATAATTAACGGTAATTTTATTCATCGGAGCTGATGAATTATCATTCATTGGTTGAATTGGTAGGAAATATCATATTTAAAAAAGAAAGTGATCTATATTTCCATACATCAAATAAGATTTGAATAAATGATCGATTCTTATCAGACGGGAAAAAATTGAAATAAGTGAATTGAAGCAAATTAGGTTGGATTTAAAATAAATCGAATCAAAATGAAGAAAATCAAATTGATTCGGATCAATTAATTTTATTGAACAGGAAGCTAAAAAAATTAGTAAAAATTTTCAGATACTAATTGATAGAATTTAGAAAAATTGAGTCGAATTGAATTAATCAACTCGAAGTACCTATTCCAATCAAAAAATGATCGCGTCACTCAAAATTTGAATCAAATATAGCAGACAAAAAAATTGAAATTCAATTACTTACAAAATTCGCGATATTTATTTAAAAAAAAAGCCTCAATCAATTTCATCCAAACATAGATAAACTCTACTTCAGAATTTTTCCCGTACTTCCCAGTTTCAACAGATCGAAAAATTCTGCTTAAAAAAGTTTTTGAAATCGCTCCATCGATTTTCAACGATTTATCCTCAGACGATGATCAATCACTGAATACGATTGAAAATAAAAATCGGGATAGTAATTTCCATCAATTCCCTTGTGGATTTTGAACTCTTGTCTCGGAGATGGTCGGTGAAGAGATACACGTATCCGTGTAATCCTATATCCACTCGAAGGTGTACGAGTAGAGTTATTACAGGGGCAGGGCCGGGCTGGCAAGATACGTGTACAAGTACATTATCCTGATACCTCATACCTGTCGATGAGAAGCGAGGATAGGTGGATACGGGAACCGCGGTTATACCCTACCGTAGCCATCCAGCCTTTACTTTGTAATTTGTATCTATTTATCGTGACGCAGTCGTCATCATACACCGGGATAGGAGGCGAAGTCGTTTGATCGAACGCCGCAGTGATTGCCTCGACTGATATCTGCTCCCGCATCTCTGGCTAATGATTATTAGCTATCAGCTATAGCGCACGCCTCTCATTCTCATATCCACATATTCATATGTGCCTTGTGCCTCGTGGGACACGAGGATCGTAATGATCTCTCCGTGTCCCGACTCTTCCGACAGGGTTGGACGAAATTCGGCGTCCTTCGGTCCTTCGAGTCGAAGAATTTCGTTCGATGGGAGAAAAAAGAAAAAATTAATTTCATCAGATTCCCGACGTCATTGCAGCAGGTTGAATTGATTCAGGTTCTTGCGCGTCATTGATCAACCTGAATTACATCGTGGCGGACCGTCGCGTAATGGCAGGAACTCGTTCAGAAAAATTCTTCTCGTTTAGCTACATATATACAGTGAACATACCGTGAAAAACGTGATCTGAAAAGTAGAAACGCACACGATCCCGCACACCGCACACGCCCAGGCGGTTTTCATGCTCGACTCTCAAACTCTCTTTTATGATCCTCGACGTTGCTCAATAATTCTGATTTAATTTTTCAAACCGGCTGCCACTCGGAATCGGACTCGTTTCTCTCTAATCAACGCTATGAAAACTCTCAACAATTCATACAGGCATAGGACAATAACAGATTTCGGTTCCCAACCCGTGCAGTCGGCGTCTCTATAACGGACGGATATCTTTTCTCGTTGCGTTACGCGTATAGCTGTCGATAAATAAGCCGACGAGGTATGTATAATTAATAACCGGCAACGGATATCGGACTCTGGCGTCGTCCTTCTCTACCCGGTACCAAATCCCCGCAACTTTTCATTCACCTCGCTCCCTCTCTCCGAGGTGCCCGAATCGATTATATCCGTATTCCATCCACCGATACCGCGAGTGTGATGGATTTCACGTTCTATATCGTCAGAAATGTACACAGCGGATGAAAATTAATGATCGAAACGTTCCGCGACCAACTTTCAAGCCGCACGATAAGTAGCATTGCTATCCTATACCGAGACGAGGACAAACTGCCGTGCCGGGAGATCCTCGCATCGGCGCCAAGGATCGAGTCACGAGTCCACGGTAATATCGTTACCGATATACCTACCCGAGTCTCTGATCCATCGATAACGCCGCGATATATAAACAAGTAACCGAAAACATTCAAAGATAAGAAATCACCGGGGAAAATCGACAAGTGCTACTTTTTCCACCCTCGTCCAGACGATCCATTGTTCGCACAGATGGGGGACTCCCCCATCCCGATCGCTGACAATGCGCCAATTATTGCGACAGATGTGACCGTGCGCGTGCCCTTTCACAATATCCACGCACCCCTCGCGGTGCATCACCCCCTTTATAGGCGCATAAAGCGGTCCATTGAACGGCGGAAACGCACAGGTGCTGGGCCAGATGCAGGCTCACACAGACTGTGTGCGGAATTAGGAATTATGGATCGAATTAATCTGTTTTTTTTTTTCATTTTTCGTCTTTATAACGAATAGGAAAGGAGTAATTGGCGTTTCCTCCGAGTGTCCCAATCTGGAGTGGCGGGGTATTAAAAATTTTGGTAATGATACCCGATGGCGTACGTACGCGACCGGTAGTTCCATACCTGCGACCCGAGTGTGAGACTCCGACTCATTGCGAAGCGTGACTAAGCTGAGGCGAGCGCCACGACGGAACGGAATTTTGAGACAAGGGAATAGGCGAGGTGTATACCACACGATGCGGGTTCTATTCACGAACTGTGACTCGTCTGGTGTCTGGTATAGGAGATAATGCGATTGAGCCAGAGGCCACCCCTAAATTATTGCAATAATTATCTTTACAGAGTTTCTTTTCTACGTTCCCAATTAGTGACCGTGACCGTTTTTCGTTCGTGGAAACATGAGAGAATGAATTTTTGTTCTTCTTCTTGTTCGGAGGATTGTTTGGTGGAGGTAGTCCACAAATTGAGACGTAGGGTGAGTCAGATTTTGGTTGCCACGGATTATTCTAGTAAGTGGCGACTAATTTCTGTGTAGCACCTTTTTCGATGTTCGATTAGACACAGAAATCGCTGTTGGGCTAAAAACGTATCACGAATTGTCAGATCGGATAATCGATCGATATTATAACGGACGGGATCGATCACCGTCTCGATCTTAATTAAAGCGTATATTCATAATACGATGTACCCACTAGATGATCGGGGCGATTCCGTGCAGCGTACACACCGACTCGACTCGACTTATCGTTAATTCAAAGCCTCAAGAGACCGAAGCCCAATAGACTATTAAATTTAAATTCGTAAATTACTCCTGATTCAAATTGCCTCGTCTGCTCCACCGCTCTCTCTCTCTCTCTTTCTCTGAATCGTTTTCATCTCAAAGCACGCTTTTCTTCTGTTGAGGATGTAGTTCGGGTTGAAAAAGGCCATTTTCAAAAAACTCTTTGTCGCGGATTTCTTTACTTAATACTGCAAAGATCCAATACGAATCTGATTTTTAAAGTGTTCCAATCCAGGCCCAACGGTGATAATCTGTAAAAATCATCCGATTGCACGGCTCAGAATGAGAGCGATACCTGTCACAAAAAGTCAAGAGTGATGAGAAACTTGGAACTTTTCGTCGGACCAAACTAATACCGAATACAAAACGATAGGAGTTTACTTGGACTACTATTTTTCTGGAGTTCTCGATTGATATGCAGTCTTTTACAAATTTTTGGTTATCTCAAAATAGTACATTGAGTATCAAGGGCGCAAAACACTATTTTTCGAGTGTGAAATTTGCAGTACGAGCCGAAGGCGAGTGTACTGCAATCACACTCGCCAAAATAGCCTTGCGCCCGTGTTGCACGATTTTTTTTCAACACCTGGTCTGCAAAAATGCCTCTTTTCAGACCGAGTGAGCGGGCGCAAAACGGAACTTTGCACCCGAGGGCCGAAAAGATCTGTTTTGCACCGGCTCAAGAGGTATGAAAAGTGGCATTTTGCGACCGGGTGTGAAAAAACTAATTTTCACCTACTTTTCAGATTTCGAAGTGTAACTGGCGATGAAATATTTATCGAATCAACTTCTAGTTTCACAGATATCTTCTTTGATGAATTGAGAACAGTTCCACGTGAGCTTTTTTGGGTCTGGTCACTGAATCCAGGTAAATTACGTTCATATTTATGAAAAAATGACCGAATAAAAACCGAAATGATTGTTTCAAACTTCATTTTTGAGAACTTTTGTCACTGTACAACAAATACCTTTTCTGAATCTACTTTTCTTTCTATTCCGATATTTGAAAAAAACGGGGATTGCGATTCTTCGGAAATTTCAGCTATTATATGGATCAAATACTGTGCTTTTTCCTCAGTTTTGAATCTAAAAATTGTGAGAAAAAGTTGTCATCGGTACAATATCAATTATAGAAAATGTTTTCAACCCGACCCGCGCATCCTTAAACGAGTCGATCGATGTGTCCTGCGTCGATGAATCGACGTAACCACGAAGAGGCTGTGAATGGGGTGATAATAGGGTAGTTCGAATGCGACTGGTAGCTCTTTACAGTTACTCCGAACGACGTTAACGCCGAACCGCCGAGCCAGGATCCGTTGATCCTCTCTCGCATCGGATACGAGCCAGGATTCCTCGCTTCACCCTCCAGCCTCCAGCTTCCAGCCTCCGGTCTCCAGCTCCGGGGGGGCGCCGAGCGAGTGGCCGGTGCCCGACCGGGTCCAGCCCAAGAAACTCACGTACGAATGGTAGGTATGCGTTCGTGCGTACAGTAAAACTACTTTAACCTGTCCAGTGAGTGTCGAGAGAGCGAGACAGAGCCTCGAAGCCCGAAGCCTCGGGCCTGAAGGCTCGCTGGCTCGCTGGCTCGTCCGGAGGCTTCGCTTCGCTTCTTCTCTTTTTGTATCCAGAGGTCTGCTGAGCCGACGGGACGGGACGGGACGAGGCCCAGGCGTAATGGAAATGACTCAGCGCCAGGGACTTAGGACCCAGGGTCCGAGGTTGAATATATACACCGGGCCGTTTATTGGTCATTATTGATATTGGATCGGAGATTGAGAGAGAGAACGAAGGATAAGAGTTGCCGTAAGGAGATGATAATCGCCGGTGAAAACTCCTCGTCTTTCTCGATCGTAATATTGAGTTTATGAATAGGGGGACCCCGAGCTATTTATTAAACTCTCCGTTACAGCGTATCGACTCCTGTGCAGAAATTTCTATTAAGATATACGTGTTCTTGAAACGATCATACACATGCCACTAGCCCACTAATTGGCTATCCGCATCTCGCAAGAAAACTAGCGATTTCTACGAAACGCTGTAATAACGCGGCTGACGCCAATGATCGACTCTTGATCAATTATTGAATCGCGATACGACGATTAGCTTCGAGTACCGTTAGCAGTCGTCTATTCTACAGTCACTGTTACCGAATCGACGTTTGGGGACTGAAAGTCGACGTTGCAGTGTCAGAACCGGTCGCATTAGACGCAGTCCCATATGATCGCGGGACCGCGATAATCCTAAGAGGTCGGGTCCATTTGGCACAATGCAGTCATCGGGTCGAGCGAAATGGGCCTAAGAGTGTCCGACGAAAATATGATCGTTCATTAGTTACGTATGGATTAATTAATGCCAGATGAGGATATGAAAAAGCGGCCGGTCGAGATTGCACCGGCTTACGTTTATTTCAATTAACTCGGTCTTAGGGTCGATGTAGTAATGGGGATACGCAGACGCGCGAGACTCCGCAATGGAAGATACGAGGGGTTAGGGTTAGTATAATGCAATAAACAAGAGTAAAAGGAACGAGATGAGGAACGGAGAAGGATGGACTATACCGGATAGCCTATAGAAGTAAAAACAGAAACCCGTCTTACTGACTCAAGGCTGACCGACGGATACCCAACCCGACGTATTCTCCAATCCATATAACAATGTCTCGGACTTTTACTAGCCTCGATATTTTTAAACCTCCGCCCTTTTACCTTCAGCTTTCCGTTATACCGACGAGAAATTGACTTTCGATCGGGGAAAACTAGCCAGAGCCCCGCTAGAGCCCTCCTAGGGTCTCTAGCCAATTGCAGGAATTTGTAGAAACGGTCAAATCTGTAGAAATTTACTTTCAATCGGGGAAAACTAGCCAGAGCCCTGCTAGGGCCCTCCTAGAAACTTCAGGTGGGCTCGAGATAGTATTCCCAATTACAGAAATGTGTTGTTATTGTAAAACGTGTAAAAATTGTCTTCCAAATGGGGAAAACTAGCCAGGGCCCTGCTAGGGCCCTCCTAGGAACGTCAGGATCCGAGCCTTGGCTAGTTTTCCCCATTGCAGAAATGTGTAAGAATTGTAAAATGTGTATAAATGGTAAATTGTGTTGAAACTGACTTCAAATTGGGGAAGACTAGCCAGGGCCCTCCTAGAAACGTCAGGATCGGGGCCTTGACTAGTTTTTCCCATTTCACTGATGTGTAAAAATTGTCAAATATCTAGAAATTTGCTCCCAATCGAGGAAAACTAGCCAGGGCCCTTCTAGAAACGTCAGGACGGCCCTAGATAGTTTTCTCCATTTCAGAACAGTGTAGAAATTGTCACATGTGAAGAAACTGACTTCCAATCCGGGAAAACTAGTCAGGGCCCTGCTAGAAACCTCAGAAGGGCCCTAGATAGTTTTCCCAATTACAGAAATGTGTCAATATCGTAAAACGTGTATAGAAATTGGCTTCCAAACGGGGAAAACTATCCAGGGCCCTACTGGGGCCCTCCTAACGTTTCTAGTAGGGCTCTAGTGGGGCGCTGGCTAGTTTTCCCGATTTGGAAGTAAATTTCTACATTTTTGCATATATTGCGATTCCAATACCGATAATTCGACCTTTTTTCATAAAACAATCAGTAACGTGGGAAAAGTATCGACCGCTTTTTACGGTCTTATCGCGTCTCGGAAATTTTACTTCGATATATCGCATATTATACACGGCGCTACTATGAGGGCGCTAGACCGGATCAAACTTCAGAGCAGTCAGGTTTTAATCGTTGGAATAATTGAATGAGAGCGTAAACGCAACTTTCCGCTCGATTATCGAACGCGTATATCGGTAGGTAGGTATACGCAGCGGTATAATATCGAATTTTTTTTTTTTGCAGGAAAATAAGAAAAAGAAAAGAAAAAATAATCTAATAGCCCCGAGATAGCTGCCTGCAGAGGGACATTTGCCGGTCACCGGAGCTACGCTGTTTTTATACCCGGCTTCAGTCAGCTTTGCAAATTGCGTGACCCCGTTCGCAGATATATTCAGTACATTATACAGCAGGTATTATACCGGCTACTATACACCACGCTCCGATATTTTATCCGCGTATAATTCAATAATTCCGATACATCAGATTCTCAACCTCTGATCGTTGAACTCCTCCAAATTGGCTTCGCTTCGTTTATGAACGTAATAATTCCGTGAATTGATATCTTCTAGAATCTAGCTGTAATCTTCGATCCTCGACAATCTGCAATCGCACGTTTTCCCAGTCTATAACCGCGATCACCTCGCGGCATATGTAGAAAGAAAGAGAAAAAAAAACGAGCTGCTGAATAACTTGTCGTGTGAGTTAAGAGCACCAGTGCCATATAAGAGTGGCGGTGACAAGAGCCAGTGCCCCACAAACATATTATTAAATAAGTTTTAGGAACCTGGATGCCCAGATTTTAATTTTGTTTAAAAGCCCCGAGGTGTTTTTTGTGTCAATTAATATTTCGTCACAGATCAAAAGCGACTCGAAGAGCGTTGGGCCGGGGGCTATCGTGCCTTCCGATCTCTAAACGCACTCGACGGCGTTAAAATACGATCTCGACTCCAGGAGGTCCATCGCGGGCCAAACTGCCCGCTTTTTACTCTGACAAGTTACAAGAAAAGAAAAAAGGAACCTTGTTGTTTGAATGGCGTGCGATCAAAAAATATAATAATTCCAAGATTGATATTGGACGAGAATATATGCGCTTCGGGTTGACCTCGGCCCGGTGTAATTAGTGTCGGTCAAGACGAGAAGGATTGATAAAAGCTCGAGAAAATCAGGTGTCTCCTTTCTCTCTTTACGATGATTCAGAAAAATCACTCTTTCAGCTCCGTCTCGGATTCATAACGACAGGCTCGCCGAGCAGAGGCGTATATTTCTGATTCAATTTATTTTAACGACTAATCATAGAGCGTTTATTACCTTATTAGCAGCGATATATGCCGATAGACGATTGACTATTAATACAAACAGACTTAAATTATCAGCCCAGTCTCCGACCTCGAGCATATAATATCGCGTGTCTAATGGTATAAGGTCGTATGCGCCAATATACGACTTTTTACCACGCGTAAAGGTAAAAAGGCATGGCAAATTTTTTTCTCCGTATTTACGCAAAATATGTTAAAATACCGTCAGAAAAGTAGAAATTGCAAAATTGATCAACTAACAGTGAAAGGTCGTAAGTACTGGCGGTTATGACCTTTCATCACTAACCCAAAAAAAAAAAATTGTGTTCACTAAAGGTAAAAGGTCGCATACGCCATTATTTATTTTTTTCTACTCTTTTTTTCGAAATACTCTAAAATGACGTGAAACGTGGAGAAAAGCGAAAATTCCGAAGTTTTTTCAAAATTTTCAAAATTCAAAAAAAATTATTAAAACGCTAAAGGTAAAAGGTCATATC
>JAFFZH010012820.1:0-15896 GCA_018420115.1 Euura saliciscinereae
CACGATTACCAGATCCTATACGAACATGCCAGCTGACAATTCTACGGAGCCAGCGGTTGACGTTCGTCGATCATTGGTGAGAACCGACGGTCCACAAAAGACCCTGGTCCCTCATCGAGAGAAGATAATGCAAGTTTGTCGATCATTGCCCCGCTGTGTCTTCACCATCAATCTCCCTCAATTCGGCAAAGTCTCTGTGGTCGATCGTCTCGTAGTATGTCTCCGCTGCGCATCCACTGGAGTCTGAAAGAAAAAAGATTTGTCTTGAATTCCACGTTCTCTCAGAAAATTTCATAATCATCCGTTCAGACGTACTATTCAAACAAACAAGGTCATTTATCTTGGATCATCCTTCTATTGACTAACTGCCTTTTCTTAGATAAATCAAAATATTGATCGAATTCTGTGTCACGATTGATTAATCTTGATCTTGATAATCTGAGTACTTTTATACTGCCTACTGACAAACCATCCAGAGTCCATATCTCACATCACACGTTTTAAAATAGAATCTGTGCGAATGTTTTCAACAAATTCTGGCTCGAGATATACACAGAGATAACACTACTGTAGGATCAATAATTTCATTTTACATTCAAGACCAGTTTTTCCTCTGTATTCGAGCGTACTAGTGAAGCTAATGAGAACAGAAAGAAAAGAAAAAAAACTAAAATAACAAACAGCAAACACGATGGCCGATAACGTACGATACCCATCCGCAGAGTTCTCTAGGATTACTTCTGCTCCGGAACACAGACCTGCGTCGCCGACTCAGCGGCGGTTATTCAGAGAATTTTCCAGTATAAATTCATCCGTCAACGACATTCGTGGGATGATCCCAAAAGTCCGTCTGAACTTCAGCCGTGGCCAGTTTCACCAGGTGCTACCGATATACTCTTCCGGAAAGTCTTCGGCGGTCTATCGACGTGCTCTGTCCGGGTCTGGAACCACTACCTGCATCGGACAAAGATCACATCAGCTTCGATTCTTCGTTGATTCGACTCGTACATCAGGGAAACAAAAAAAGTTAACATACCGCAAACTCGGTGTATACCGAAACACGTTAGTTGTGTTCGACACAGGCTACGGGAGTAGTAATAGGATGGCTGTTTGTAATTCAGTCCGGATTCACTACGCTCATCGTTTAGCTGCCTCTGCGCCAACTTTCCAACGAGGTCTCATTGGTGTTTCAGCCTTCGCTCCTTTCCCCGCATCTCGCATGACATCTGTCGGAACGATAGACTCACAGTTTCGATTGATAAAAAATACCAACCATCTGAGACGGGACCAAGCGAGCTCGTTGTCGTCGACGGGTAGGTTCGTTCAACGCGCTTCGATGATCCAGCCCGGTCGGGAATAACTCGCAGTATATCCAGCGCCAAAATCCTACGATATGCTCTCTCGTCTGATCCTGACGTCGCCAGACTTCGTCACTCTACGCCTGGGACGGGTACATGAGGAAAAGAGATTTCCCATCACTGCAATTTTACATCGGGATACTTTCCCTATCGTAACTTCGTCAGCAGATATAACGTGGAAGTAATATCTTACCTCGAGTGTTGACGAAGTTTTCCTCCGTAGTCCATCCTCGACCGGACACAGCTGTAGCCGCGTCTTCTGCACTACATCGTCCCTGTTCATTCTACGAGAATCGAATCTCACTTTGGCGACACGTCTTTCGGATGTCCTGCGAAAGCCGGCAATAACACAACACTCGCGGCTCTTCACCTCCTCGTACCGTCCCAATCCGCACGAGCAAAGTTCAGCTGAGCACTCGACTTGACTCGACGCTACGCCACTGAACTCTCGGCCAGTGTCGAGCATCTTTTCCCGTAACTTACGAACTACACAATGACTGCGACGATCATTACAATTACTTATCACGATACATATCTACATCATAATACTAATTATAATAATAACAATAATGATAATAATGTAAATAATGTAATGATAATAACAACGATTATTATGACAATCGAAGCCGGAAAAAAAAACTTTTGACACCCGCCGGTTCGAACACTCGACCTCTGTCTTTCGTGATACGATTGAAAGTTTTCTTTTCTTCTCTTACTCAAAATTTTTTATACGAATTGCACGTACTGCGATTTTTTTCATTTTCATTTACAAATTTCACCACTTGCGAGTAAATTTTTTTCAATGATAACAATAATTATTATCATAATAGTAATTGTTATTATTATTATTTCGGAAATTATAATTATAATTATGATAGTAATAATAATAATAATAATAAAAGTAATAATGATAATAATGCATTGTTATAACTATCATTATTCCGAATTATTTCCGTTTGAATTCCCGCTCAGCTGTCATAGCGCTGAACAAGGAACGGCGGTTCGTGAAACGCAGAACCGCGAGACGAAGGTTGACAACAACTGTGAGCTTGGTTCCCGTTGCGCCCGCCGTCGAAAAAGGAGCGCTGACGGGCCCGACACGCAACGCGAAACGATCCAACATGGATGCTTTATACCGAGAATTTCAGTCTTTTTCTGGAAACAATTCTCAGGCTTCATCGTTGAGTGAAATGCACAAGTTTTGCGATATATGTGAGTGGAATTATATTTATGAGTTCGCTACATAGCCCGTTTCCACCTTTGAGATACGTAGTCGGTGATATGAGTGAAAACAAGTGACGGTCTCACGCTTCGCAACACAAAAAAGGCTTATTTTACTCGATTTTGGTGAGATACACGTTCATGCAGCTACCAATTTGATTACAAATCTTCTAAGGAACCCATTAAACACCCCCCCGTTCATATCGGGCTTCATCATTTTTTAAATACGGAAATACTGAGTCCAGCATGCCCTTAAGAGTGACGTGTTGTGAAGGACGCCTACGTCTCGATTCTTCTTCTCTTTCTACTTCCCACATATCGAGAATTTGCGAGTTACATGGGTATGCGAACATAGGTTTCGTTTTCTTCAAACGACACACTTCCACTTCAATATTATTGATATCACCATTCGGAGGAATATACATGCCATCGATCTGTAACATCATTCCATCCTCTAACTGAACAGTATTATTCGGCGATTTGATAGAAATTGTAGCTTCTTCGTACCGTAATGTTTTAATAGGTATATGCCCCGTAGGTGTTTGTTGAAGATTTTTCAAAATCGTTACGGGTAGTGGTAAGGTGACTTTCTTTCTACGGGCAAAAAATACTTCATGTAAACGACAACACAATTGTGCCAACGGCCTGCGACCACTTCGGAGCATTTTCTTCATTTTCCCCAATGAATTTTCAAAAGGAAACGCCGTAATCTCGCTTGAGGGACATTCCATATTTTTTACGTCATCAGCAAGATGGATGAGGCTGTGCATATTCAACACCTGGCTGACTTTGCCGTGGTACTTCTGAGGTACGTTTTGGCGTGCGAATGGTATTTCACAGCCAATTTTCGCGAACACGGTATTCTAGCAAGATACCAAGAACAGGAGGAAATGTTTATAGAGCTGGTCCGGTAAGATCTTTTTCAGAACAACAGGGCCTCCGTACAATAAAAAGAACCTGAATTCTGTTGCCTTCCATTTTGCAACATCGAAAACTGACCTCGTTGTACGCTGAAACTCGGTGGGTATTTGTGATTGTAGGTGCGTCAAGCGATGAGAGAGAAGAGTTTTACTTCTACAATTCAGATTACCCTGCAGCCAGCATTCAATCAGCAGCTTCTTCATCATACCCAAGCAACAAAGGTGCATAAAATCCAGAATAAATAGGATGATCGTATTGATATACGGTCGAATCAATTCCAGAGGAGAAAAACCTGTATGGTGCTCAGGATTATTCTCATTTCTGAATGATTCGTCGGTTCTCTCCTCTGCGTCGGTGGAACAATAAATTGTTCGATTTGCATTCCGCTCTCCTTTCACGGTACAACGCTCACATGCGTAATATCCTCCGTGGCCCTTGATGCACTTGACGAAGGAACGTGCAGGTCTATAGCATATAAAAGAGGCGATACGGACTTCAAATTTTTTTTATCAATGACAATCCCTGTTTTCATGAGGTTATTAGTTTCCTCAATGAATCGACCTAGATACTCATTTATATCGTTTGGCTTCTGAATACCCGAATAAATAGCTACGGGGAATGGCTCGTACACATCCGGTTGAAGCTGCACTTTACATAATATCGGCCAGAACTGTCTTGAGCTTGATTTATACAGAGGCAGCCCGTCGATATTGATTTGCAGATGCAGCACGGTTTCTCTATGTAGCGCTGTATTAATAGTTTTTTTCAGGTGTTCGGTTATACCAAAATATACAAATTCACCAACAGAAGAACCGCTAGCATCTTTAAAATCTTCAATGTGATATTGAGCTGTGGCTGTTTTCAGAAATGTTTTTGAACATACTGGGAGTCCTGGTAAAAGCCTCCGGCTCAAAATCAAAAGTAGACGATCCAATTGAGTTTGAGGGATATTTGACTGTATAGCCCAATTTCGAAGTTCGGTCACATCATCCAAGTCCTCCTCGTCTGCATCGTTCACGTCCAACTCCTCCTCATCCGTTTCACTATCTTCCTCATCCTTGGTACATCATTGTTTTCAATATCGTGATCGTATGCTTCGTCTTCGATCATATTCATTTCATTTGCATCAGGGATTTCCGGGATTAAACATCGCTCAAGCTCTGCTGCATTGACCTCTGCCGGCATTTCCTGGAATTCTTCTGCATCGTCCCCATCTATCTCTGAGTCACTAGCTTCTTCGGCTAATCTATTACTCCATCCAATAGCATCATTGTTCCCTCCTACTATTTCAGTATTATCAAGTTGATACTCTACTTCAATAGAATTTATTCCAGCTTCGTCACTAGATTCTTCTGCCGCATTCACAGTCTGTTCTCCGGGGAAAGACGATACACTTCCAACTTGTGAGGTGGACTCGGATCCTGTGCTATTGGTTGGGTCAAGAGCCTCAGGTTCTGAGTTTATTTGGTGACGGACTTTTCGAAATCTTTCTACGCGTAACCGCGTCAGTTTACGTTTTTTATTGACGTGTTGATTCTCCATCTTGTATCTAACCTCACAATTAGCTACTGCTGTCACTTAATTTCCACAATTGATGAGATTTTTAACATGAATCGAAGGCACGATACCGCGAATATTATAAAAATGCCAATATTTATTGACTCTGGGTTTACAAGTAGGATCAAAACACTCGGACACACGATGTGTTCGCTCTCGCGCTGACTCAGCCGCGATTGCTGACGTCAAAAATGCGCTGGATAGTACCCGTCATGATTGTATTACATATCAATAACTAGACGCCCTACTGTTTTGGGATAAAAATGACTTACATTAGGCAAGTCTTGAGTCTTCAATGACATACATAAGCTAGATCGGGTTATCATCTAACGTAACATGTGTTATTATAACCCCAACAATGCGAAGCGACTCTGAGCTGCAGTTCAATCTTGATGTTGCTTATTAGCATTGAAAATGCTTCCGTTTTCGGGTCAGTAGTGAGGTCTGTGGGATCAAATCTTGAAATGATGCAACGGAAGCGATGCAACGGAAGCGATGCAACGGAAGCGATGCAACGGAAGTAATGCAACGGAAGTGCGTAGTGAAAAGTTGAAGAAATAAATAATGAAAGAACAAAAACAATAGAACGAGGGACATTTAGGTGATGTAGACTTCACTGTGCACATAATGATTCTTAGTGTAATCATAGATGGCAATAGTAATAGCGCAGCATGTTAATTAACCGCTGCGTGAAAAAAAGTTTATAAATAAATAAATGAACAGAAACAATAGAACGAGGGACATTTCGGTAATGTAGATTTCACGGTGCAAATGATGATTCGTAGTGTAATCATAGATGGCAATAATAATAGCGCAGCATGTAAATTCAGAGATTCAGATGAAAAATGCACGAAAACTAAGATAACGGAGGACATTTTCCATGCATCAGCTGCTTGCGTTACATGCAAGATCTGTAAATATAATTATTAGTAACATAATGTATTATAGTTGCCGTAAAACTGTTACAAAAAATTTCGCGGACGTATAATTACAGCAAAATTTAGACTGAAAATCTTTCATTTAAATGATGGATAAACTTATACTTACGATAGTCTAATTTTCGAAATCACGAAATTTTCTAGCGTTCTTTTTATTGTGATTTTTTTAAATCATTTTTCGAAAAAATGTAAAATAGATCAGCCACCCAAATATTCGAACCTAATTTGCATTATTCATGTTGCGACTTTTGTGACCGATCGATTGTTCTTGGGTCATTATTAGAGCACAGTACCAGAGAGAATACTTATCCTCGAAAACCTGACACATCCATATCAGGGCTGATGATTATAGCTCTGCAGTATAGCGGTCTCGAAAGCTGTATACTGGTATAGGCGTTCATACAACCAAGTTGATGACGCTGACATCAGGTAAGCCCTGCGAGTCGATTCGAGCAGGGGCACGTTTCAAGTTAGCAAACAAAAAGTTAGGGGTCTGTCTTGTTATGGTATGTCTCACGGCACCCTGATCAGGGGCGAAAGGGGTGCACCTTTTATTGAGGAACTGCAGAGACGCCTGACAGCAACCTGAAGGCATCTTGCCCAGGGGCCCGACAGACAAACCTTGGCAAGTGTTACCTGTCAGCATCCTGATCAGGGGCCGAAAAGGCACACCTTGGCAAGTTTTGCCTGACAGCATTTTGACCAGGGGCCAAAAAGGCAGACCTTGGTAAGTTTTGCCCGATAGCATCCTGACCAGGGGCCAAAAAGGCACACCTCGTAAGTGTTGCCTGATAGCATCCTGATCAGGGACCGAAAAGGCACACCTTGGCAAGTTTTGCGTGATAGCATGCTGATTAGGGGCCAAAAAGGCATACCTGGTAAGTGTTGCCTGATAGCATCCTGATCAGGGGCCGAAAAGGCAAACCTTGGTGTGTGTTGCCTGATAGCATCCTGATCAGGCACCGAAAAGGCACACCTTGGCAAGTTTTGCGTGATAACATGCTGATCAGGGGCCAAAAAGGCACACCTGGTAAGTGCCGCCTGATAGCATCCCGATCAGGGGCCGAAAAGGCACACCTTGGCAAGTTTTGCCCGATAGCATTTTGACCAGGGGCCAAAAAGGCACACCTGGTAAGTGTTGCCTGATAGCATCCTGATCAGGGACCGAAAAGGCGCACCTTGGTAAGTTTTGCCTGATAGTATCTTGACCAGGGGCCGGAAAGGCACACCTTGGTGAGTGTTGCCTGATAGCATCCTGACCAGGGCCGTATCAGGTGTGCCCCTGTTAGGGATACCTGATGGGGCCCTGCTCAGGACTACATCAGGTTCGTCTTACTGAGGGCCGCCTGAACGAAGCTTAATCAGGGCCTGATAGCACATCAGGCCAGCCCTATCAAATTTCTACTCGGGCTGCTGCACTGGACAAATCTTCAGGTTTCACTCTCACTCCGGTCACCACGTCATGAATGCCAGTTGCATTCAACACCGTGTTTATTTGAAATTTCCAAGTTTGAAAATTCGTCCCATCGAATTTAGCCATGTGGCTCAACGCCAGTTCCGTCGCCATTACGCTGACTAGGCGGCTTCACAATTTTCGTGGAATACCGTCGCAACACACTTTTATCTATCGGAAACTTTTCACAGCACCCTTTTTACTGCATGACCTGGGCCCATAACCTATTGAGAGGTCAATTGGGTGAAAAGATTCACACACAAGTATAATTATGACTAGTGTCCGACCGAATATTCGGTTTCGGTTTCGGCCAGTTTCGGCCAAAAATGCTGGTTTCGGCCGCAGTTTCGGTTTCGGCCAAAATCGGCTGAAACTTCGGCCCGGCCGAAACTCGTGTTCGTGTCATAAAATATCTGTGAAGAGTCTAAAGTACTACTGGTTACTATTCTTTATAGTATAAAAATAAAGTGTATATCTACGAAAATCGAAAATAAAGGGGTTTTCGAATAAATTAAAGTCTTTCATTTCAATTAATAATAGGATAATACCTTAAGAGGTGAGAAAAACACTAAATTTCCGTGTTACATCAAAATTTAACTAAATTTGGACCTAACTACGTAAGTTTCGGTTTCGGTTTCGGTTTCGGCCGAAACTAAGGAGGAGCCGAATATTCGGTTACGGTTTCGGTTTCGGCTGAAAATCGTGTTTCGGTCGGACACTAATTATCACTTTGTAGGGATTTAGGTAGACTGGTGAAGGTGTCTGAACTACCGAAAATCCACCACGTATCGTTTATACGATAAACTATTTATTGATCAGCAATAACAATAATACAATACCTACTAATCGATAACTGTAAGTTAGTACGATTCACTAGATATATATCACAATTCACTTATTGCACTGTTTGAATATCGCGCACGATGTTGCTTCTGTGGCTCCAACGGAAAGACTGAACTGCCGGCTGCGCGGGCCGGTCGATATTTATACTCGATCTCGAATCTAGAAAGATCGATTCTGGTGATCTCGAGAAGCAGACGATTCTAGTGCTCTCTAGCGCTGTCATAGAAAGGTTAGGTACGTTCGAGAACGAGCTGGAGCCGCCACACACTCCCCCCCCTAGATGTAACGTATGTTACAAAGGTCTTTAAACCTTTTAGGGATTCTGACGGTTCTCCCAGACCTAGTGGTTGTTGTTGCTGCAGGTCTGACCGTGTTTTCGGAGGGTGCGTCAGATGTGGGTCTGCTCGATTGAGGTTCTCTGACAGCTGGTGGAGATGGTAGAAGTGGTGACACATCTGCGTTGATTAGAAAAGCTGGCTTAAGGCGATCGAGTGTGACCTTTTTGATTTTTCCGTTGACCTTAATTTCAAAGTATTTTGGATACCGTTTGATCACTTCATAGGGACCGTCGTAAGGAGGTTGCAGTGATGGGCGAACGGCGTCATGTCTCAGGAACACATGACTGCACTTGTTGAGTTCTTGGTGGACAAAAAGGTTCTTCGGGCCGTGATGAGATGTTTGGACTGGTTTGACTGATCGGAAGTGTTGCTCAAGTTTCTCGACGAAGACTTCTGGTTGCATTGTTGGTGTTTCAACGAAGAACTCTCCGGGCAAACGTATGTTAGTGCCATAAAGCATTTGTGCACTGGAGGCGTTGATGTCTTCTTTTAATGCACTTCTCATTCCGAGTAAAACCAGGGGCAGAGCATCTACCCATGATGGATTGTCCATAAGATGGCACATGAGAGCAGCTTTGAGTGTTCGGTGCTGTCGCTCTATCAGTCCGTTAGATTGAGGATGGTATGCAGTCGTCATGGATGTTCTGATCCCAAGTAATTCTTTGAGTGCTTTGAATAACCTGCTATCAAACTGTCGTCCTTGATCTGTGGTTATTTTTTGAGGAACTCCAAATCTTGAAATCCATCCCTGGATTAGTGTTTTGGCTACTGTTTCAGCTTCCTGATTTTCGATTGGAAAAGCTTCAAGCCATCTTGAAAAGCGGTCTACAGCTGTGAGAAGGTATCTGTAACCTTGACAAGTCTGTAGAGGGCCAACAATGTCGATGTTGATGTGTGCGAAGCGTTGATCAGGAACGGAGAAGTCTGCGAGTGGAGTTTTGGTGTGCTTATTCACCTTGGCTCGCTGGCAAGTGATGCAAGACCGCGTCCAGTCACGGACGTCTTTATTCATACTAGGCCAGATGAACTTTTGAGTGATGAGTTTGACTGTTGAACGAATTCCAGGGTGAGATAAGCCGTGGATGTTTTTGAAAGCAGTTTGACGAAGGTGTTGTGGAATGTATGGTCGAATGTTATCTGTCGATAAATCACAGTAGATCTTTTTGTTTGATCCAGGAATCCTGACTTTCCTTATTAAAAGGCTTCTGTTGTTCAATAGGTCCTGAAGATCTTGATCTTCCTGACAATCTGATAGGTTGTCGTAGTCGATTGGAGAAGGAAAATTGATAGCTTCGACTCTGGAGAATGCGTCGGCTACTGTGTTATCTTTACCAGATACGTGTCGGATGTCCATGGAGAATTGCGAGATGAATCCGAGTTGTCGACTTTGCCGTGGTGTGGCTTTTTCCGCCGGTTGATTGAATGCGTAGGTTAAGGGTTTGTGATCGGTGAATATCCCGAAGGTGCGACCTTCAAGCATGAAACGGAAATGTTTGATGGCTTCGTAGATTGCTAGTAATTCACGATCATAAGCGCTGTACTTCTGTTGGGTTGGAGTAAGTTTTCTAGAGAAGAAACTCAATGGTTGGTTCACTCCGTTTTGCTCTTGCTGCAGAACTGCACCGATGGCTGTGTCAGATGCATCAGTGTACAGCGACAAGTTAGCGTCTAATGCTGGATAAGCGAGTAATGTTGCTTCAGCCAATTCCTTTTTGAGACGTGTGAATGCTTGATTCATCTCAGGAGTCCATTGAACTGTTGCTTGGCTGTTTCGTTTTTGACCAGCAATGACGCGTTGAAGAGGGGCTTGAATGTCAGCAGCATGTTTGATGAATCTGTTGTAGAAGTTGATCATGCCAAGAAAACGACGTAAGCCCTGAATTGTTTTTGGTTCATCATACTCCATAATGGCCTGCACTTTGGCTGGTAAAGGTTTGAGTCCATTGGAATCGATGAGGTGTCCAAGAAATTCGACATTCGAGGAACCAAGAACGCATTTGGATGGATTGACTGCTACACCGTAGGCTTGTAGACGTTGGAACAGTATTTCCAAGTGTTGCAGGTGTTGCTCTTGATTCTTTGAAGCGACGAGGATGTCGTCGATGTATGTGTAACAGAAGTCCAATCCAAATGTGACTTCGTTCATGAATCGTTGGAAGGTTTGGGCTGCGTTGCGTAAGCCAAATGTCATGTAAGGAAACTCGAACAGTCCGAAGGGCGTTGTAATTGCAGTCTTAGGTATGTCCTTTTCTGCAACAGGAATTTGTTGATACGCTCGAACTAGATCGATGGTTGAGAAAATGGTTGCACCATGCAGGAGATGTGTACAGTCTTGGAGAAAGGGTATCGGGTAACGATCTGGAATCGTCACCGAGTTCAACTTTCTGTAATCTCCGCAGGGTCTCCAGTCTCCGTTCTTTTTAGGTACCAGATGCAGAGGGCTGGCCCAAGGACTTTTGGAAGGACGGCATAAACCTTGTTGGAGCATAAACTCGAATTCTTGTTTTGCCACCTTGAGTTTGTCTGGTGCGAGACGTCTAGGTCTGGCTGCTACGGGTGGTCCTTTTGTCTCAATATAGTGCTCTATTTTGTGAGCAACCTGCTGTGGTAGAACTGAGTTCCTTGTGAGTGCGGGAAACTGTGCGAGGAGCTCTTTGTATGGTGAATTTTTCTCGATGAATATAACCTGGGGAGTCGGGTCTTTCCGAAGTTGTCCCTTGGTTGTTAACGAGGTATTACCATCGATCAGTCTCTTGTGTCGCATGTCTACCAGAAGGTTGAAGAAGGACAGGAAATCCGTGCCAATGATGGGTTTGCTGACGTCCGCAATGATGAATGGCCATTGGAAAGAACGGCGTAGACCAATGTCAAGTTGGAGTAGCTTTTGCCCAAAAGTTGCGATTGGTGTACCGTTTGCGGCGTAAAGAGTTAGCTTGTTGCGGAAGCGTTTTTCTTTGGCGGAAGGTGGTATAACTGAGAGATCAGCGCCCGTGTCGACGAGTAGTTTCATTTTGGTAGAATTGTCGTGGACATAAAGGCGACGATGCAGTGCGTCCCGGTTATCCGCCGCCGAAGATAATCGAGGGGCTAGTTTTCCGCCGGTGTGTCGCTCTTCCACTGACAGGGCTGTTCACACTTTCTCGCTTTGGCTTTATAGCGAGAGTGATACCAGCAGAGTTGACGATCGGCTGATTTGGATCTGGACCTAGATCGACTTGTGGGTCTTTCTCTGCTGCGACCGCGTGGAAATCTCATTTCAAGTTTCTCAATCTTCTTGGCTAGTTCAGAGATTTGTTTCTCTAGCGGTGTTGCCGTAGATTGGGGAGAAACGATGTGGTTGATGCCAGGTGAAGCGATTTCCGCGATCTTGTCAACCATCTGAGCCAGTTTATCGAGCCTGTCGTCACTTGTAGATAGTATCGCCTGGGTCTGTGTGGGAAGACGTTGAAGCCATAACGATTTGAGGAGACTGTCCGTAATTTTGTGCCTTGCGAGGTCCTTCATTTGCCGGAGGAGTTGTGAAGGGCGTTGGTCTCCCAAGTCCAAATCGTTGAGAAGCGTTCGCATGCGCTTTTCTTCGCCGTCAGCGAAACGCTCGATCAATCTTTGTTTCAGTTGCGCATACTTGTCTGTATCTGGTGGATTGATCACAACGTCGCTAAGTTCCGATAGGATGTCGCCATCGAGAGATTGAACCACGTAGTAATATTTTGTGGAATCTGTGCTGATGCCTGCTGTGTTGAATTGTGCTTCAATTTGGCAAAACCAAAGAGAAGGATTAGCCTTTCAGAAGGGTGGTACACGTACGCCTACTTTGACCACTTCTGGGTTGGGGTTGGACGAGTTGTGTGCACTGGGTCCGAGATTGTCGTTTCCGGGCATTCCAGAAGGGTGGTACACGTACGCCTACTTTGACCACTTCTGGGTTGGGGTTGGACGAGTTGTGTGCACTGGGTCCGAGATTGTCGTTTCCGGGCATTCTGAAAAACACTAGACACTAAGCACGTTTTCACTGGACACTCTTTTCGCGCACTTGAATCGGGGTCACCAATGTGGGAATTTAGGTACCTTAGTGAAGGTGTCTGAACTACCGGAAATCCACCACGTATCGTCTATACGATAAACTATTTATTGATCAACAATAACAATAATACAATACTAATCGATAACTGTAAGTTAGTACGATTCACTCGATATATATCACAATTCACTTATTGCACTGTTTGAATATCGCGCTCGATGTTGCTTCTGTGGCTCCAACGGAAAGACTGAACTGCCGGCTGCGCGGGCCGGTCGATATTTATACTCGATCTCGAATCTAGAAAGATCGATTCTGGTGATCTCGAGAAGCATACGATTCTAGTGCTCTCTAGCGCTGTCATAGAAAGGTTAGGTACGTTCGAGAACGAGCAGGAGCCGCCACAACTTTCCTACAATCATAGGAAAGTTCGTTATATTCAGATATAATAGAGTACAAAAGTAGAACAACACTATTCGATGGGCGACGTGTGACTGAGGACTAATCCACAGTGTCTCTGTCTGTACGACCAGTCACACGTCCTTCTTGTCACACATAAATATCCTCATACACATACGCATACAAACAGTGCCGGATTTAGGAAGTGAGAGGCCCTGCGCGGCGCGGTTGTGGAGGCCCACTACCCTGTGCGAATTTCCATCGTACTTAACTAAATTTTTCCCTTTATCATAAAATTTTGAACCTATGAAAATAGGGCTCTACCAAAATTCACTTCTAGGATCTCAATACCAATATTAGCGAAAATGTCTGGCAAATTTACCATAACGTCTTTGCACTTATAATTATTTTATTGCATGCAAAATATCACGTGTGTAATGGCAGGAAGTCGTAAGCGCCAAAAACGCGATTTTGGTGGCAAAAAGTGTGTTTTTTTTCACGCCATTCGCCCTGAAAACGGTCAAAACGTATGGATCAATTGAAATTACGAGACCGAAAAATGTAAGTGCACAACGTCGTACGTTGGGCGGATACGTCATTCTTTCATCACAATTTTTAAGGAAAATAAAAAAAAAACCTCAAGGCAGAACGTCGTAAGCGCCATTTTCTTTCAATTAAATTTTTCATGATTTTTTCAAATCGCTGTAAAAACTCGCGAAACGCGAAGAAAAATCAAAAACACCTGAGACGCAAATATAAATTGAAAAAACGACCGTTTCAAAAAATTCGGTAAAAAATATTCGTAGTTAAAAGCAGAAGGTCGTAAGTGGCATTTTTTTTTTTTTTTTATTCCGGTGGTTACGACCTTCTGCTTTTAATTGACCTCATATCTCGCCTCATATTAAATTTCAACGCTTATGAACGAATCTTCGGGTTTTTATCCCAAATACAGTAAAAAAATACATATTTATTTATTTATTTATTTATTTAGAAATCATAGCCCAACAGGCGAACCCATGGCAGGGCATACAAATATCACATGACATAATATTCTTAAGACATACATAATCAAAACTAGTGTCCGACCGAAACACGATTTTCAGCCGAAACCGAAACCGTAACCGAATATTCGGCTCCTCCTTAGTTTCGGCCGAAACCGAAACCGAAACCGAAACTTACGTAGTTAGGTCCAAATTTAGTTAAATTTTGATGTAACACGGAAATTTAGTGTTTTTCTCACCTCTTAAGGTATTATCCTATTATTAATTGAAATGAAAGACTTTAATTTATTCGAAAACCCCTTTATTTTCGATTTTCGTAGATATATACTTTATTTTTATACTATAAAGAATAGTAACCAGTAGTACTTTAGACTCTTCACAGATATTTTATGACACGAACACGAGTTTCGGCCGGGCCGAAGTTTCGGCCGATTTTGGCCGAAACCGAAACTGCGGCCGAAACCAGCATTTTTGGCCGAAACTGGCCGAAACCGAAACCGAAACCGAATATTCGGTCGGACACTAATCAAAACAAAGAGAGAAAATAAAATACTAAAAATAGAAATGAAGAGCTTAGCCTGTCGAATAAAGAGGTGTTGATTGTGGATGCTCAGCAGAAGGCTATTGCGGGGTGAGTTCCAAAAGTAAGGTGCGAGACATGTTAAGGATGGCAGTTAGACACATGTGTCCTGGATCACAGACGCCAGCTATTTTGTTAAAATTAAAACACATATGACCCTTTGCCGTTACGAACAGCAAAAACTCGTATAATGGCGCTTACGTCCTTATGTCATTAGACACGCGATATGCAGGGTGAATTCCTAACGATGATACATTCTGAAATTGATTACAATCAAAAAAATCTACAGATCTTGCGTGTAACGCAAGCATCCGAGGCATTGAAAATGTCCCCTGTTTTATCGTCTTTGTGCATTATGTTTTGACTATCTTTTGTTTTGTTGCCTTTGGATTTGCTACATTTGGATCAATTTAAAAAAAATGGATGCTGGTAGAAATTCCGAACGATCAAAAACAGAACGGCCATTATCTCGATTTTTTCCATACGAATCTAAAAATCACGGAACATTAGAAGAATGATTTTTTTCTTATCGACGTGCCTAAAATAGTCCAGTCAATCTAGACTTGTATTCGGAAATCTGGTTTCAGGGGATGAAAGATGCACCAATCGATAGATATAGACCCCCTGATTAATATACCAAAATGTATCCTCTCAGTTTTCCCGGCGCGATTTGTAATTAATTGAAAACAACCGGAGATTTCAAACTTGCGGATTTTCGCCATTGATTTCTCCGATATTACTCACTCAATCCAAAAACTGAAGCGAGCATTCCGTAGCGGCGAAAATTTGCCGTCGATTCCTTATGAAAAAGTATGGTAGACAATGCACGGTTGATTTACTATGAATTTTTTAAGTGAATTTTCATCAATTTACGACAAGCCGTCAGCTGATCGCTCGGGAAAAACATGGCGGCTCGCTCGGGTTTCGCGATGCGCGCCAGTGCGCAGTTGATTCAAACGTCCGCTGCGAGGTCCCTAATTCTTACCAGAGGACCTATTTTATAAGAGAATTGACGGAACCTTGGCAAACTTGGTATACTTATGTTTTCGAGGTCGCTGATTACGAATCCGATATCAAAATTAGTGAAAACATAATGGCGGCAGTCTGCACTACGGTCGGTTTAAAGTCGCATTTCTTAATAAATTCAATCAAAAATCCGATTTCTCAAAAGTACAGGTTGTGAAACGTTTTTCAAGTTCTCACATCGGATTCATAAGAAGATTTTTGAGAAATCGGATTTTTGATCGAATTTATTAAGAAATGCGACTT